>PNEQ01072061.1:0-33456 GCA_003012365.1 Medauroidea extradentata
AGGAAGGGGAGCGAAAAAGTAACGGGAGTCGGACTGTGAGTTGGCTAGAAGCAAGGGAAGGGATGAGGAATTTACGATGGGGGATGGGGGTGGAACCAACGTCAACGAAACTTGCTGCTAGACGGACCCATAGACGTTAATGGAATGATGACTACACTTTCGAAACACTTCAAAATTGTGTTGTTAAAAGTTAAATAAAAAATTTCCATAAAGATAATAAATATTTACACTTCAGGAAATAGAGTGCCACACTAAGTACAGTTAAACAAATAAGTAGTTTATTTTATCCATGGGGCATCTGGGGGGGGGCTCTAGCCCCTTTAGCCCCCCCCCCCCTGGGTGCGCCCCTGGTGATGTCAGCCCTCGTCAGCACAGGCAGAAAGCTCCTAAAGCGGGCCGTGCCAAACCTGGCCTAGAGCGGAGGTGTGTGGGTGACTTATAATTAAATACCTGATTTAATAAATACGTTCTTAGTATTATGGGGGCTTACAATTAACTAATTTACCAGCTAATTAATACATATTAGCTGCGCAGGCGCTAGGGCGAGTCGCGAGACAGTGTATTTCATGTTCCGGACCTCGCGAGAGTTTAGAAAACCGCGAGTAGGTCGCAGGTTGTGACAAACGCCTGTAGTGCTGTTAAGGATTTTAAGATGGAGGGATTAAAAAAAATATTTACTTACTTTATAAACTGTGCGAAGTCCGCAGCACATTTTTTTCATATTGTGTTATTTATATTACATGTATTATTCATTGCATGCTTGTTTCTTTAATATTTTGAGCACTGTGCTTTCAGTTTCACTTCGTTGTGGTTTTGGTTCTACTGTTCACATATTTCTTTACGGGGGATGTTTATAATAAATTAGTTACAATATAAAAATTTAATGCATTAAATCTTTAACGTGTTTAAGAATAATTGATTGAATATTTTTGGGAAAATAAGAGGCGAATTTAAGCTGTTGGTGCTACAGGAAGAGTATTGCGCAGGAAAGCGTTCTTCAGGCTACCTACTCTTTCACAATAATTACAGTGGGTGTACTTACGAAAATATGTTATGTTCATAGGTTTTCGCTGTGAATGTGTTTACTAAATCGGATATTTGCATGATAAGCTCTAAAATTATTTTACTCAAAATTACCAATAATTCCATACAAACAAGCACAGTATTATTGTGACGGATAAGGTTGAACAAAATTTTATTTTAAGGGTGCCGCCTACCCGCGCCTTAGAGGCTCAGAAGTGACGAAGCTATAAGGGCGACAATGAAGCGCGCATCAAGTACCACATTGTCACAACGAGCCAAGCGCTGAACTAGCGTGCAAGATTCCCACCGACCCGTTTTTACTATCGAGCATCAAGTGGCGAACATATAATTTAGTTGGTGAAAGGTCTGTTGCAAAGTTTAGTGGACGTTTCTATCCGAGTTTCGCATACATCCAGTTAGAACATTTTGAAGTACAATAATTCTCTGAAAAGGCCGTTTCTAGTTACGTTGAAGGGCTAAGAAATTGCGTTTTTAATTAACACTGTGTCTTAATAACATTCCGTCCTTGTCAAAAGTGTGTTAACTTATCTTAATCTCGAAATACACTATCCATAATTCAGTATATAATTCCGTACCAAATTCAGCACAAGTAGCGCTGTGCTAGTGTGTACCGCAACTACGCTGGTTCCAGACAGAATTTCATACTTAATTTCACAGATTAGAGCCCGTCCTATTTTAGATCGTAGTGTATGTTCACGTGCCACAGTTTCAGTCACCGCTCATGGGAAGTATGCAAGTATGGTTGGCAATATAATTTGAATGTAAATAAAATGCTTGTTTCTTACTTAACAAACGACCATCAGAGTTTTCAAAATCTAAACAATACAAAAATATTTCACTTATTTGGCAATTACAGAGGGGGAGGTGGGGCAGACTACCCCGGGCGCAGGGTTAGAGGGGCGCTGGAGGTACCAAAAAATTTTACTTGGGAATGAAATGTGAATGAGTGTAAAAAATAGTACAATATCTACCAATATTTGAATTTTTACTAGTTTTGTATTTTTGTGTTTTTATTAACCTTGAACACCATATAATGTTATAAATACAGTATTTATAACTATACTACACACTTACACTGCTAATGGTTGGTAGGTAGGTAGTAAATACGGGTTTTATGTATTTCTGCTAAAATGTTATACTGCTGTTATTTACGTGAGCACAAAACAACGTATGCAAGATAAGTTTATTACTGTTAGGTTGATTGCACTGATGGAAAAGGGGGAGAGTAAGGAGGGGGGAGCAAATCACAATTCTTGCCCCAGGTGAAGGGAAGCCCAGATCCGTCCCTGGACACTTTATGGAATATAGCAACTAACTTCACAAATATATTTTTCTTCTTTATGTACCGAAACATGTTAGTAAACAAAGACAGTGTGTACATAACACAAAAGTTTTGCTACATAATTCTTAAATAAAATTGCAATCGAAATGCATGAACATAATAAAGCAAGTTAGTAGAGTAGAAAATAAGGGATAGTGTGTACTGGGCTTTATATTCGCACAACGGTCGCACGTTGAAAAGCTTTGTTAAAAGAGTGTATATCCTCGCACACTATAACACATTTAAAACGCTTAGTACGCGGCGCATGTTTAAGGAAACTATATACAAGTACATTATCCATGCCTTTGCTTCACTGTTACTGATCACCTTCATGTGGAAAAAAAATTTTATATTGTATTTTTGGCTTAGTGAAAAAAAAAAAGACAAGTTCAAAGTGTGTGTGGGGGGGGGAACAGTTCTCACAACTAGAATAACAAAAAAAAATTAATGTACAGAGACGCAATATAAATAAATAGCGTATGAACAGGGTACCCTAGGGTCAGGGTATCGTATCCCGGATGCAGACTTACTACTGGGAGTCCGTATGCACCTGCTTGTTCCGGAGAATGACATAAGATGAGGCTTTACAATGGAGAGGCTCCGTAGTGAGATGGGCAGGGGAAGCGAGAAACCCCCGACCAGCGGCATCGCCCGGCACAATTCCCTCGTACGAAAATACTGGGTCAGGCCCCGCCGAGAATCGTGCCAGGATCGCCTGGCTGGAAGGCAAATGCTCTAGCCACTGCGCCAACAGTGGCTCCCATAGACCCAAAAAATTACCGTTACTGCACTACAGGTCTTACGACTTATTGCGCGCGAGCTGGATAATGCTGCAGTGGAATGCTACATCAGTTCGCACACTTTACCGATACGAGCGCTCAAGCGGCAGAAATGTTCCCTGTGACAAACTTATAACATTGGCCTTCCTAACGTGTAGTAGAAATAACCTTAGCTAGGCTGACGGCTGCACTGCAAGCCGACGTGCACTGTTCATCCGACGCAACTAACTACGTCACTTCTAAAATATTGTCATATATGCTACATGTAAATATCCTCCCACTATCCTATAACAGACACTTTTAAAATAATTATTACGAACAATTTTCATACTCGCGGATGCGTAACAATTAAAAATAAATTTATTTATTTATCTCACCCTATTGCTTTTTCATTTGTTTACATAGTTGTATGGCAATAATGGAAGTATTCCTAATAATTTTTTTCAACATTTCGTTTCTAAAAGTATCATTACTTACCATACGGCGCGGGTATAATTGCTGCAATTGTGACATATGAAGTATGGTACTTACGTGAGTTGTATTAATAGTGATTTTAATTTCTTTTAAATGTCACAGAAACACATTTAAATAACTAGAAACGTAATTTTATGCTATTTAACGAGTTTAGAAAGCACTTTACTTTAACGTAATTTTTAAAGTCTCGACGTAGTTTGACAATATGGATATTCTATACCACGAGTCGTAAAATACTATTAGATGGTTCTATTCAAAATATTTAACTTCTGTATACGGTAACACTGCTTGTTTAGTTTTCTTTGACAGTCATTATTTCGCAATGGGAGTATGTCCGAGCAAATAAATGCAGTCAAGCTGGTGTTTGCTCAGTACTGTACAGTCTCTATGCACCCAACAGGAACCAGTAACAACTGGATCTAACGGGACGTAACGCGGTTACTCGCTAACACCCATTCAACACATGTCATGACTTCCCCTAAACAACTAGCCTACGTCTGAGGACCGATTTCACCTACCAAGTTTAAGCGATTTAATCTAGATTACTCGCCACTTAATCTCGATTATACATGTTTTGGGTTTCACCAAGCAGTTAAACTCGATTTTCCCGTCTTAAGCGAGATTAAATTTTAACTGCTCGATTTTGGCATGGTAACGTCACTATCTCGCTTAAGTTTATGATAAAATGGCGCGAGCACTGTATAATTTGGTATTGGAAGACAATACAGACGATGAAGACTTTATTCCTGTATATCTGGCTCGTCGGATTAGAGAAAGAAATTATTATTTTGATGAGTATGATGATACAGATTCCAAATACATTTACGCATGTCAAAACAATCGGTCCATTCACTTTTATTGATACATACACGGACAGAACACAAGTCACAGTGGTCTAGAGGTAAGATGCGTAGGTTCTACGTGGGGGAGAGTGGTTCGACGCTTATCACCTCCCAATTTTTTTTTTCTTTCAAAATAATCTCGTGTAAGCGTCCTTTATTCAAAAGTTATTTGATTAATAAGTTCAGTGTTATTTATGAAGCACAGTGAGCATTTAATTTTTTTTTCCGTATTGAAAGTACAACTACAAGGTTATTCCTTGCAATTTTACAAACATATACTTTGTATTTTATTACAACGACAACCATTGTAGTTTTACAAGAAATTTCTTTGGCAAACTGAGTTTCCAATGATTTTCTTTGTAAAAGTACAAAACATTTTTAACAGTGTATGAGGTTCTGTTTAACGTCTGGTACATTCAGGTTAGCAAAAAATATACAAACGAGAAAATAATTAAACAATTGTGTGTAGATAAACATTTGCATTTACAGCAATAAAATAATGTAAATTATATTTGCTGGATTATCTTCCCCTGCTCTTTCTTTCTGGCTTTGCTCCAAAGTTACCCAGGGGTACCTAGCCACCTAGCTGTATCCCCCCCTAAACAGTATAATGCAAACACTCCCTCCTTCCCCTCAACAACGTTGTAACAAAGTTTCCAAATGAAATAATTCACAAACACACACGTGTGGTGAAGGTGTTGCACACCTTCACCACACGCCACTGGCAAGCTTACTGGAAAAGTAAAACTTGTTGCTGATTAAAGCGAAATACAGAAGAAACAAAATCGAAAAAAAATGGAGGAGGGTTACTCATATTTACAGAAAATAAGGAGAATGAGAAAGAACTGCAGAAAAATTTACGAGAAAATCTACCAAATACAGAACAAGTCAGCTAGGAGGTCCACGAAAACACAATGTACCTACATCTTCGTATCCTGATATACAAATAGAAAGAGTTAGTGCACAAAAGAAACTAAATGAAATTCAACGAGAGATAATAAAGATCTAAAGGAAAATGTATAAATTGCAAGCAGTAAACAGCTACCTTATTGTAAGGTAATTAGGCTTCACGTCTCGTCGACAGCGAGGTCATTAGAGACGGCGACACAACTTGGTACAATGACAGGAGCTGGGAGAGGAGTCGGCCATGGCCTTTGTTAAGGAAACAGTCACAGCATTCGCCTGGAGCGATTTCGGGAAATCACGGAAAGCTGAAATCAGGATGGCCGGAGCCAGGAATCGAACTTGGGTCCTCACGAATGTGAGTCCAACGTGGTACCGTTGCGTCACCTCACTCGATGTACTGTACACGCTTTTTGTTTTAAACATGTAAAAAACAACCCGGTAAAATTGGCTGCAATCATATATTCACACACAAATGCTCAAGTGATAGTGTAAATGGCCAGTAAGTCACATCGAATGCTTGTATTCTATTGGGTATTTCTATTCTTCTCGACTAAATTAATTTTCTTATGTGAACATTTCACCGCATGGTTTCTCTTGTATGATAAATTATCTGCAGCAGAAAAAGTACCGTTTCCTAAGTATTAAGTAAATTTATGGAAACCAGAATTGATAAATAAAACTGCTTAAGAGCCAGTGTCACTTATTATGATGAATTTTTTTTTTAATTCCTTCCTGATTAAAAATTTGGCAAAATTTAATTGAAAATATTTCAATAGGGACACAACTAATTCCTTTACTTCTCATTAAGTACATTGTATTTAAAAGATTAAAGCGTAGCTATGAAATTATTAAGCTAATTAAAATTTTAAGATACAAATTCTTTCTCACCAAATAATAAACTCTAAATAGCTCCCAGTGCCGATTTCATCCAGTAATACACACCTAATAGTAAAATGTATTGTTTCTAAAATAAACATTGCCGGTTATTCGTCACGTCCTTCATTTATTATACAAAAATTAATATTATTAACGAAATAGGTGACGCAGCCTCTTAAGTTGATTTGATTCATTTACCACAGCTGAATTTTTGTATTGACAATAGCTAAACATACTTACATTATGTATTTATGTAGAACTGAATGCACTTTGTGCAGTTACTGCTGAGGTCCACTTTTATAGTAATTATTTCCGCAATAACGTTTCTGAAAGGAAGACGACCTCTCCTTGGTCTATAAAAACCTTTAGGTGGTTGATCTGTGATAAAAATTTTAAGGTTTATAAATGACTATGAATGACAGTTTTTTCAATGACATAAGAGCACGACCATAGAGGAAGGCAATTATTGTCTGAGTAAATCGCAGAGGTCATGTTATATGGTTCTCGATTACGGCACAGAATAAAGGAAGGTATTTATTCTGTAATTACGGCATGGAATTGTTTTGATGTCGGAGTTCAGTCGGAGTTCGTAAATTTTTGGTTACAAAGAGTTTAGTAGGCTCTTTTTTATAACATGTGAGTTAATTCACACCTAGGCAATATCATATATACTATTTTTAAATATTAATTGGTGTACTGAAGAGATCAGATTATTGAAACATGAAATAATAGTCATTAATACACATATAGATATAATTTTATACATTCAAGTTATACATTATAATAGAGGATAATAGCTTTAAAACTTATATTAAGTAAAACCACGACTGAGTGCTTAATACAACTTAAGTCTATGGAAGTAATGACGGTATAGTTCAGTCCACGGTCGTAGAAGAACAGGTCTGGACACTCTCCTATCTAACAATGTATTTTGCTTGACCCCCTTGTTCGTCAAGTTACCGAGAATGTCGTTCTTTTTGGCGCTGTTTTCCCGGCGGTCGGACGCAAACGTCTTCCAATTTTTCCATGGTTAAATTTATAAAGTAAATAAAGATTGCTGGAGCCTTTTCTTAAATTTGTGAGCGAAGAAAGTATTTCATAAATTGATAAAAAATACGTTTTGATAAATTGTTTATCTTAGCGGAAAGGAAGTGGGCGGAGTTTAGTCCGACCGCCGTAACATCAGCGCCAATAAAACACAATATTCTCGGTAACTTGGTGAACTACTGCCAAACAACAAGGGGGTCAAGTTTCCAGGCGAGTGTCCAGACCTGTTCTTCTACGACCGTGGTTCAGTCTTACATGTTCGCAGGGCCTACATAATATCTACGCAGTGTCTCAGTTCAGTGTCGAAAAAAAAATTATTTTAGTTTTAATTTAAATTGTTGAAAGTTTGTAACAGAAAGATTATATTTTAACTTTTTAGTGCTGCTCAGCTAAGCATAAGAAATTAGTCTCTCAGTAACGCAGGCGTAATTAAATTTGTTAGGTGAGTTTTTCTTAAATATTGTAAAGCTGGAAATTAAAGACCCTGGCACAATTGGCGTTGGTGTTGGTGGTTGGAGTTGGTGGTTGGTGTTGGTGACACTTGAAGTACAGGAAAGCATATGTGACATGGCACAACAGGCGGTAGACGGTAGGTGGTTGATGGTTGATGTTGGTGGTTGGTCCCAAAATCATTTAACTCGCAGTTGGTGGTTGGTGTTGGCGGTTGGTCTTGGTGGTTGGTGTTGGTGCGAGTTCAAAATATTGAACTTTATACCACCAACCGGCCAATCAGAGAGTGTGTTGCCACCAACTAGCGAATCCGAGTGTGTGTTGCTGTGTACTGCTACTTACCAATCAGGAAGTGTGTTGTAGATACCACCACAAAGCATAACAACACATGTTTTGAAAAAAAAAAATTCAAAACGATGGCTGAAAAGACTGGTATTGACATAGGATTATTAATTTGTGCGGTATGTCAGAGACCACCCGTCTTTAACATAAAACACACGATATACAAAAATAAATCCCTAAAAGCAAAAACATGGAAATAAATTACCGACATTGTAGGAACAACTGGTAAGTTCAAACAGTGGTAGACGATTTTTTGTTTCAATCACATGTGAACATTCGCAGATGTAAACATTCCCAAACATAAACAATATACCATTTTACACATTTACTGCCACCTGGTGGCTTGTTCACTAAACAGTAAACTCGCTCTTGCCAACAGTCTATTGTGCCTTGGGATGTGTCGCACACCAACCACCGATACCAACCATCAACACCAACCACCAACGCCAATTGTGACAGGGCCTTAACACAATCTGAAAGTTCTGAAACAAAAACAGTTCAACACTTATCTGGTTCGTACCCGGTGTAGTTTCTTGCAGTGTCTCTCCTCCAGTTCAAATCAAACTTGCAAAAATAAAATCTCCACTAAACTCATTACAAAATAAATTCATCGGTGCACAGACTTTCCTTGATGGTAATGGCTCAGAAATATACTCTTACCAAACTCTCATTTTACACAACTAAGCACAGGGACTCCAGAAACCCATTGTTGCAACATTCAAAATTATTCTGCCGTGTGTACACTCAGAAATATTGAACCCAGCACCAAGAGAAATCCAAGGAACATGTTGATTAAAATTACTCTGAACTGGAGTAGTAAACAAACTGAGAACACGTAGTATGTTAATTGAAGAAAACAATTTTACAACAACAGCTAATTCAGAATAAAATTACACGTACATATGAATCACATTAACCAGCTAACAAAAATTTCAAAACACTAATTAACCTCATCTTGCCCAAGAACAATTAAAGAAATAAAATAATGTAAATGATCCGTTGCAGTACAAACCAATTACAATATTTCTCTAAAAATAAGCGGTTGTTGAAACCTGTGTATCAAATTCCACATGGTTTTGTTCACATGAATGTGCGCCCCGACAGCAATAACAACGGTGAAAAAAACTTCTTTATGTCGCTTTTGGTAGAATTAGTTATTATCTGATGTTAAGAATTCAATCATCGCATTTACCAATTCTAAATATTAATTTAATGTACAAAATAATTACAATGTCTCAAGCACTGCAAGTGGTTATAAAGGAATCTAATCCATGTGGCATTGTTTATATTCCTGTACGCCCCGACAGCTGGTACGATAACTCAACACAAGTTTCCTGGCGGTAATGGTTAGTGTTAATTTGAAGTTTTGATGAGACACGCATATTCACCTTCATTACGGCAACGCACAAATAAGGACATTTATAAAACACTTAGTATTTGCCATTCAGTGAAATTTTCTTCAACCCTGGTATGAAGAGGTCATACCAGGATTCTGTCCCAGTTTGAATTTGTCAGGTATGTTGTAAAGTATATTTGTATTTGCGTGTTAACGTATTTGGAGTTAGCTTCTGCTGCCGGCTTAGGGGCGTGCTAACTATTCTATGGAGTGAATTACAAAAAAAAAAAAAAAAAAAAAAAACTAACACATCTACTCTTTTGCAAAGTAGATTGACGCTTTGAGTGTGATGGTCTACATGTTTACCTATAAATAATCGCTTATGTAATGCTAAAATGTAAATGTAGTTGAAAGATGGGGCGGTGGAATGGGCGCGAAACATAATTTTTTCGGTCAGGTTTACTTAACGGGGCGAAACCACCAATTGCTATCCTTCTGGCAGAGCTCAGCAGAAAATTTTTTGTGTGTCGGCAAAAGAGTTTAATTATTTAAAAACAATAATAAACCGTACGTAATATTCTATATAACACTCACAGTTGGAAATAGGTTAAACATAGTATGATCTTCTACATTGCTGCAATTAATAACCTTGAACTGAAGTAGGGTTTGCATATTTCAGGTTAATTTCAAGTTATTACTAATTAACATATTGTTAAAAATCACGGGCAGCACACACAAGCAAAAATGTTGTGTTGCCATTAAATTAATATGAAACGTGTAATAAATTTCAAATGAAATCGGGAGAGGTTATGAATGCTCATAAAACATATTTTTTTGTATAAAAGAATAAAATACGGCAACAGTAGCCTACATATAAAAAAACTGCGAAAATCAAGGTCAGTCCAAATATTGCAGCCCAAATAAACACAGCGACGACCGAATTACATCTAGACTGACAAAATGCCCATGGTACATCAGTAAGGTTTACCTGCCACAGTAATAACACAGTAAGTTTATTTACCTAATAACAACAATAATTTTTACACTCACATTTGGGCTAACACCTTAGATGAGCTTGCCAAGACATTTTGGGGTCTTACAACTGCACCTTATCCTCAGGTAAGACGTAGTTCAATGACATAGCACAGCAGGGGTGTATAGATAGCCTATCCAAATTATTTATCTTTATGGATACACTCTAAAGAGTGCTGCCTACCGGTACCACAGAACCTATGCAAGAGCATGTATGGGGGTATAAGTTCTTCCTTGCCATTTTCGAACCCATTAAATGTCAATAAGGCCAGGGATATTGAAGTTGTCATAATACAAATCACAATTTACAAACACTTAAACCTTATAAAAGTATCATAACGTGTAAACACTTACGCAATTTTACAATATTACAATCACGTAGAAAATATTAATACACCGATATATTTAGATTAGGCCAACTGTTACAGGCTAGGCCTAATACCCATAAATGGAATAAAAAGTTTTATTGAAACTAAATATCTCTGAAGTTAGTTAAACAAATATTTAGCCTACATCTTATACGGTTTTGAACTTTGCCAATTTAGAACTATTTTTTTTTTTAGATATATTAATGCCAGAATGATGAGATAATTTTTGTAAGATCTTCTGTTCAGTTTTTAGGAACATGCAAGTTACTATTGATTCGTGTTTTAAATTGTGGTAAATTATTTTCTGTGGGACTTAGTTTCGAGCGAATCTCAGTATGCCACCACTAACATTTTGATCATCTCAGTGTGGTCCACATGGCTATAGTGTGTGGTATTTTAGACACTCGTTCAGTGGCCTTAAAAATGTAGTATTTTAAGTAGGTATTTTCAACAACTATAAAATACTAGTAATTTTTTTTTTCAGTACCAGCAAAGCTCTCCTCAATGCTGAAAATGGTTTGTATCCAAAAATTTAATCACGTAATATCCTAATCTTGCTCTTGCCAGTACTCTGGAGTATGGAAGATCCATACATCTCCATGCAGTGTTACAGCTCAGCTTACTTGAGATATTTCAAGTGGTAACCAGAAAAATATTAAAATTAATTTTATGTATGTGAGCAACTCCAGGGATAATAATATCGAAATCAAACAAACAATTTATACTCGTGTTAAACTGTTCACGTTATTAAGCTGTGAAATATATTTTAAGCAGTATTCTACCACTCAGCAGAAAAAAGGTAATATCGCAGTTGGTAGGGAGCACTACCCATTAGTAATTTACCCTCATTGCACTTATTGTTCAAACAATTAGTCGAATGTACTGTGATGCACTTAAGTCTCTTAAGGGTACTGCCTAACAGCCACTTCATTAAATAATAATAATAATAATTCACTTGCAATCGGGCAACCGCCTGGTGGCAACGGCAAAATGTAACCTCCTTAATCCCCTCATAAACTCTCCAACCCCCCTCACCAATACTAACTCCTCAGAAAGTAAATTCCACTCCACAAACGTCCTAAGCATAGACTGCTTACCACGCTCTGTTATTCTCCTCAGCTGAATCTTCTCGCTGTCATCCCACTTCCTCTTGCCTAAATTGCCCCAGTCTCCTTCTTTATTCACCATCCAGTACATCCTTACTAGAAAAAGATGTAACACGAGAGTATGAGCGACACTTATCTAGGACTGTATTCATAGTTATATCTGAAGCACTAGCTCCATCAAGATGTTCTTATTTGTTGTCTTCAGTTCGATTTTACATTCCATAGACTCAAGCAACTGCTAACAAGGCAGTCTCCATCAAGACAATTATATAGTCCTCTGTCTTAAGACTGCGCTTTCGTGTTGCATAGTCAGAGCTTGGGACCACCTTTTTCTGACTCTATTCCATAGTGGTCGAGCACTTGCTTAATCACAGGTTATACAAGACAGCGTCCTGCCAGGAGCTCTTCTGGAAGGAAATTTGTGAATGGTTACTTTTTAATGAAAGTCCTGCGAGCAGGACACGGTTAAATTACTTTCGCCCTATTACCGATGTCCTTCCAGTAGAACAGAGTCCTTCTGGCAGTACTAACGTGTATGTGGCGTATATTTCTATAAATAAAGTTTCATTATTTTATCGCATTGTAAATAACGAAACAGAACACCAAAATGTAAACATTTGCATGTATTTTCAAATAAAAATCCAACAAATAAATAATTACAAACATTATTTTCGAGTAATGAGACGTGTGTCTTTCATATTTTAGAAATAGAAGTAGTTTTGAGAAAAAAACGGAAGATAATTGGGAATGCCATGTTATATATGGTAAGAAAGCAGTCACGTTGGGTTTCGATGCAACTACTGAAGAAGGACCACACAATGTAAATAGCAGCTTCCAAATATCTCGCTCGTGAACAAATAACGCTCTATCTCTGCACATTTTTACCTGTTTTTATGTTCTGAAAGAGCCTGATGTACGTGTATTCCTAGAAGTGCAACCTCACGATGAGTATTGTGTGTCGACAGGCGAGTTGTGGTTGACCAATTGAAGTAAAGGTATTTTTGATCAGTTAAAAAACCCGGTTTTGAGAGAAAGTTGCATGATCTACGTAGAACGGCGAATGATTTTTGCAGAAATAATATTAAAAAGCCAAAAATTAATTTGTTGCAACAACTCCAAAATACGTGCAAACATCCTATTCTGTCACGCCATTCAAAATTTCATTTATCGCCGAAATTGCTCCTACTAGACACGTTTTCGCTTTCAGGTGCATCAAAATATACCACATTTACGTGTACCCTGCCGCATTACATTACTCTGCGCCGAATGAACAGGTTTACTCACGATGTACGTATAGCTCTGGATGTTTTTCTCCCATTACAAACAATATAAGCATCTGTTCGCGCCCAGTTAGTGACGGCACTGCGCAGTAGCATCGTATTTGGATCACCGATCGAACAGGCCTCTATAGTTCGGCCACGGGCGTACCAACACCATTCTAAATGGGCTGAAAGAGAATTCGCTGCTTTTTGCAATGGTATAGATACAAGTACTGCTAGGAGTACAGAAAGTACTCACTCATATTTGTCGAACAAAAACGTCTTACTGGTAGGATGTTCTGCCCTGCAGGTAGGGTCGTCATCCTCAAGTCAACTGTACGGAAGACCGTCGCGAAGTATTGTAAAATGGCGGATATTAGTAAATAACTATAACCTTGTACACTAAACGAACTGTATTCGTATCGTAAAGCATATCAAACGTATATACAACGTCGATCGAATTTTTGCATTTGGCGCGACCTTTCTAGTAAACAGAATAGGCTATGCGTTTATTTCTGCCGAAAAAAAATTCGTACTATACTTCTCGGAATTCCAGTCTGCAGTTTGAGATTTATAAAATTTACAGAAGAAATGGTGAAAATACCTATTGCAAAATATATAACTTATTTTGAATGTAAGGTACTTTTACATGAAATAAATAAACACTGCCTGTATACTAGTATAGTGCAACGATAACAAACTTAAAAGCTGTTCACTGTGTCATGTGGTGGTAGTGTGCATCGGCAAGCATATTATTTTCAGTCTATTTTTGGTGAATAGAGTTCGATACCGACTACCTCAAACATTTTTTACATTGTGTATTAGTTTTATTAAATCGCTAAAGGAATTATAGTTATTCTAATTTTGATATTATCAATCATAATGTCTTACTTAATTACCTTAAATCTCATACTAAAGCTTTACAACTGGCATATAAGTTACAACACTGTTGTGTGCGTGCCAATGTCTTTATAAAATACTACAAATATGCGAATATTAATTTTATGGGATTGTGTGCACTTAAAAAGGATATGTAAGTTACTAATATACAAAGTAAAATCGAATATGTTTCAAGTGTTCGGAATCGAACCATTATCACCTAAAATGCAGTGGCGTAGGAACAGGACGGTAAAGGGGTACAATTGTACCCCCCCCCCCCCCCCCAATTGTAGTGAGGTACAAAATATAATTTGTACCCCCGTACATATTACTGCATTTACTTAATAACAAGCACGTCAAGTAAACAAATACAATACAACAAGAGGTATATTTAATCTAATTATATATATATGTATATATACATACTGACTTTAACATACGCAATTAAACTACTATTAACGTAATGGTATACAGTTTGAGTAAAGGATTCTGTGCTCTAAGCTGACTGAAACTGTAGACTTTTTTGGTAATACCCCTAGCGGACACCCCTGCAGACAGTTTTTTAATTGTAAATATTTTGGTTATCTGTCCACAATATTGACCAGTGTCACGCAAACTTCTTCTCTCTTCCAGGGTTCTGTATTCTCCATGATCGCTCGACTATTGTCATCTTCGCAAAGATACTAAAATACACTTTCAAGTTCATTGAACGGCTTGTCTGTATCATGCTGTTCGGCAGCTAGTGTGTCTTGTAGTTCTTTGTATGTTGTATTTTATACCATTTGCCCGGCCGCAGGTTCGTCCACTATTCTTTTAAAAATTATCAACATTATTGCATCTGGGTTCGATTCCCGGCAGTCAACTGGATTTTCATGTGTGATAATCGCACCTGTACGATGCCGCAGTTCGGTGACTTTTCTCAGGGATCTCCTGTTTTCCCGGCCCTTCATTCCCTTCGCAACTACGTCCGGTATTCTTTTAACAATTAACCACATTTTTGTGCACTTTAATAGAAAATTAACTCTTCTTCTGCTAGGCGCCACTAATATATGACGATAAAAGTTCTCTATCGCCGTTCCTTACACGGGATTCAAACCCTAAACCTCCTACCAGTGTTCCAAACAATGACGCCAAGATAGGTCGTCAGAATTGTTTTAAAAAAAGCAGATTTGTATATACAGGCCTGTTCGGAAATAGGTATACATATCAATACAACGACAAAAAGTAATAACATTAAAATAATTTCTCCGTGGTCATAGGTCTATCTGATTTTCGGGATTTATGCAACATTTTACATATTTCCACACCTTAAACTGTCGAATTTTTAACAATCATCACGTAGCTTATTAGGGTATTTGCATAAGTTGCATTCCTATTCAGATACCATCTCGATATCTCTTCACGTCTAAGAGATACAGAAAATTTAATTGTGTTTTGAAGTGACGTGGTTGGGGGGGGGGCGCGTTTTCAAAGAGGAGTTTTCTAGCGTCCAAAATGTAAACCAAATTATTTAATTGCTTATATTTTATCGTAGCTTGCCTAATCGTTGACCATAAAGCATCTTGATACACGAACAAGAAGAAAAAAAAAGCTGCAGGTCCTTTTCGAAAACGCCTTAGTAGTAAAAATTCCTATTTTTCATCATATTTTTATTTAAAAGTAGGTTTAATTTGATGAACAACGGTACCATAATGTCTTTGCGTCTGTATAACTAGAGAAAATCTCAAATAAAAAGAGCAATCTTTTTTCGCGGTGAAAACGTGAACCGCCACGTTGATATCCCTGTGACGTCACAATACTGTACATTTTATTGCATGTAGCACACAACTACAG
The DNA here is from genome assembly GCA_003012365.1 of Medauroidea extradentata. Taxonomy (NCBI): domain Eukaryota; kingdom Metazoa; phylum Arthropoda; class Insecta; order Phasmatodea; family Phasmatidae; genus Medauroidea; species Medauroidea extradentata. Next base: position 15,895 of record PNEQ01072061.1, read on the forward strand.
CAACATACGTTCAGGTCGTGAAATTGTATTTAGTAAAGTAGTTTATGCGGTAAAAACGGTAATGGCTGGAAATTCAAAGAGTATAATTGTGTATAATAGTTCCTTTACTCAGCAATAAAATGCAGAATTTAGTCCGAATAAAATATTTTCTATGTCGTCTGACAAATCAAGGCGGACTGCGTGGTTTAATAAGTTACAAGAGGAGACCTAATAGTCTGATATTAGTGACAAAAATATATTTTATGTATGTGATGATTATTTCTATTCATTGTGTACAATATGATACGGTTAACATAAAAAATACATTTTAAGTTAAAAGTTGCGGTCAATCTCTTACAGTTTGCAGTCTGCAGCTGTAGTGATTTTGGCTATTCCACAGGCTGTGGCAACGTCATTAGCCAAAAGGCGAGTTAAAGTACCCGTGATTGGCCGATAATTCGAGGGGTGGGTGGGGTCCTGCGGAACTGGCACAGAGATGGCAGCACAGCTTATAAGTAAATGACCTTGAAATATTATGAAATTTTAATGGCTACGTTAGGGTCCGCCAGGTCTGAAAGGATGGATTCACTTTTCGTACGTATTCGAACATCATTCGGCTGATGTTTCAAACATACATTTATGATTCTATACCGGATCTAGGGTGTGCCCCTTCTGGGCCACCAAAAAAAAAAAAAAAGACCTTTTTTGTGGTATAAATATAGGCCACAATTTGTGGCGGGAAGATTTCTACCCCACTTTGTTTCAGTGCCTTACGTGTTCATATGCATACATGCTTATTGGTTATTGGCTGCGTATTTTCGTTAGGGAAGATAGTGGAAATAAAATTCAAGTTATTAAAAATTTTGAAAAGTAACTAGACGAACATAATATACACGACATTAATAAAATTGAGTTGTATATATTTGCACGAACACTTGGCGACAGAAGGATCTGGTTGGAGAATTTTTTATAATCAGCAAGGTGAATTTACACGTCTTTAAAGAGCTTTCTTCATATCGCACAACCAAGCGATGTAGCGAAACAGTAACGCGGACTCGTGATTCCAGAGGATACGGGTTCGATCCTAAGCTCCGGCCATCCTGATTTCAGTTTTCCATTGGTTTCCGAAATCACTCCAGGCGAAATATAGTCCTTAGCAAAAGCCATGGTCAATTCCTTTCCAGAATCTCAGTTACCATAAACTAACACGTTGTGTGTTTCGTCTCTGGTGACCTTAGCTGTCGACGAAACGTGAAACTTCACTCTTCTCTTTTTCATATAGAACAATAAATTATACATTTACTATAGCAGCGAAATATTAAGAAGCGCTCGTGTGAAGTACAAAATAAATTCTAGTTTGTTGAATACAGTGTTATATGAACAGTAAAGCAGTCCATACAAAACAGTTTTCATTAGAAGCTAATTTTCTATTCTAAGTAAGTTATTTTACCTCTATACCCACTCTACTCTACACTGTAAAAAATTTTACTTTTAAAAAGAAATTGTAAATTTTTTCACGGTTCTGCCGTACCCTTTTGCAATTATACAAGAATTCACGAGCTAATTTAAGTTTAATAATAATTATTTTGTTATTTTAAGTGCTCTTGTAGACAGCAGAAATCATTAAAGCTAATAAAAATATTTCGAGACAAAAGATGAGATTCGAATTAGAAATGCACTACCATCTCGCAGTTTCGTGTTCGTTTATCTAACAACTATCCTCTATGTCGAGTGACACATGAATGAAATTAAATAAGACAAACTTAACATATATGTTACTGAAATAAATATGTAATTACAATAATTCTGTCGATAATCAACTAAGATTTAGCAAATTGCCAACAAACTGTGCAATGAGATGTAAACTTTCAATATTTTCTCTAATATTCACTTAATAGTGATCACTGATTCCAACATTGTACTAATAATTTCTATGTTTAAATAAACGGTCTTTAATTTTCAGAACTGGAAAATTCTTTATATGCAAGAAAATATTTTGTAGTAGTCGATTACAAACATTACTATTATAAATTCATAAATTAATAATTTTTACAAAGAAAAGCTTTGTACATTTTACAAAATTTTTTTAGAGTGTACTGGGAACGTTTGATCAGACAGCTTGCCTTCCACTACAGCGATTCGGGTTCGATCCCCGTCAGGATCATCTCGCCTTTGCATTCCGACACTTTTCCATATTTACATCATTCACACTCCATAGACACTATAAAGACCATATCTGTCAAAATCTCTCCACAACCTCGAAGTACTAATATACCTATTCATCTTGTCAAATATTTAATTTATTAACGTCACGTTCAAATAGCATTTAAAAGTCCTTACTAAAATTTATATTTTTTTTTCAATTGGTGGCAATCTACACAAACATGTAAATGCATTACAATATGTACCATGCCCTTCTAAAATAATGTTGAGTGAAAGAATTACAGCTAGATAGTGTGCGGTAAAAAATAAACCTATTTGTTATAAACATGAAATACATAGATACCTATTATTGCTTTAAATATGAATAAAATAACTTGGCGATAAGTAAATTTCTAGTGTCGTTTCTAACATTCAGGTATTGGTATTTTAATTTTGACCGTGCGTCATAATGACATGTCCACAAACATGATACTAGTACAACCAAGCATACTCGTATAAAAACTCACCGCTTTGGTTGGCCGTGTTGCTCCATTGTCAACAGCGACATTCACTGACAAAACGCGACCGAAAATTTTTGGAATGGATATAGTCACAGACACGGCCGTAGATGAACAGGTCTGGACCATAGAGGTAATATATTTACTCTAAGGTCTGGACACTCGCCTATCTACCTTAGAGCATAGACAAATGCTAGAGAGCTGATTGCCTATCCCTTTCCATCTTAGGGCGGGATTCATAGTCCCAACTTAAGCAAGAACTTCGTCAAGACGGTCTTGTTTCTTAAGAAAGCGATTTCCCAACTCCAGTTGCATAGTCGGTGTCCAGAGGATAGCTTCATGAAGTCGACGAGCTTGGATATGTGCTACTTCCGGCTTGACGAAGTAATTGCTTAAGTGGTCGAAGACACACGAACATACATGACTACATACGAGTTGGAAATAACTTTCGTGCTTTCTGCTTTGTTTCACTGGCAGTTCCATTACACGTTCGTCGCTTTCTATTTTTTATTAATTTTTAAGATGTCTGCAACATGTTTGCGGTATTACACGCCTCTGGAGATAAAAGTATAGAAAATAAGCAAAGAGTAACCGATTTAAACATATATTTTTTAGTAATGGTTAAGCATCAAAAGGAATATTAGTTATACTGTACATTTTTGCAGTAGTAAATTCTGAAATTATTTTTAGCTTTATGTTTGAAATGGTATAACTATTTTGATATTACAGTACTTTAGGTTAGCGACTTAATTGACTATTATTACTGAACGCAAAGACGAATATCTTTCTAACCTCGTGTTTGATTGCCAGTTTGGTTATCGGTAGAATATTTCAAAGTATTTTACAAATAAACAAATTGGTAGCTTATTTGTACTGACTAGGAATTTGTGACGTCATACGAGAGCAACTTGAACAAGACTGCTTAAGTTACGACTATGAATCCCACTTAATTACATCAACATAAAATCGCAATATCTTTGGTTGCAATTTGTTTTCATAACTTTACTCAACTGAAGTCGCATCGTCTATTCAAATAGCCACGGAATAACACTCCACCATTAGCAAAAACTACCTATATTTACTTTGCTTGACGTCTTAAGTCGTCTCGCGAGTGAACTTGGCCAAGACAGTCTTGTTTGCAGACTTAAGAAGAACCTCGACGTCTATGCAACACGACCTTCTCAAGCAGTGACTATGCAACAGAAATATCTGCTCTCAAGCCACTAGAAAATAAGATTGTCTTTGTCGAGTCCATGTGCTTAAGAAAGGTCTTAAGAAAGGTTTATGACATTGAATAAGCATTTGTGACGTCATACGAGAACGACTTGACCAAGCAGTTGCTTAAGTTACGACTATGAATCCCACCCTAGAGTAAATATATTACCTCTATGCTTTCCATGCTGTGAAGTGATTCCTAGATCTAATCAGCTGTTAATGGGCACCGAGCGAAACAAGTTTCTTATTTATTACTATATAGCGGTGAGTATATTGTATTTAAATATCACTCACATTTAAAGAAGCATATGCAGAATGATTCGCTGTCGCATATTACCAGCATCCATCTATTCTCGTTCATTTTTGTGTAAAGTAAGAGTTTGTTTACATGTTCTGTTTACATTGTCTTAGCATTTTCATTTACCAGTAATTTAAAGAATAAATAAAAATAAATATGTTGTGTATTGATTGTAAAAGATTAAATAGTCAATAAATCTCATTTCTCAATGTCTTTACTAAGGGATATCAAAACATTAATAATTTTTAGCGGTTTTCGTATGTTTTGCCTATCGCTAGATGTAGGTTTCACAACAAAGGCACCAAGCTATCTCTAGTTATCCATGCTCTAAGCTATCTACTAATGCATTTTGCTTGACCTCCTTGTTGTTTGGCTGTAGTTCGTCAAGTTACCGAGAATCTTGTGTTTTATTGGCGCTTCAGTTACGGCTGTCGGACTCAAAACTCCGACAACTGTTTTCCATTGTTTACTTCATAAAGTAAATAAAGATTGCTGGAGCCTTTTCTTAAATTTTTGAGCGAAGGAAGTATTTCATAAATTGATAAAAAATACGTTTTGATAAATTGTTTATCTCAGTGGAAAGGAAGTGGGCGAAGCTTGAATCCGACCGCCCTAACAGAAGCGCCAATAAAACAAAACATTCTCGGTAATTTGGTGAACTACAGCCAAACAACAAGGGGGTCAAGTTCCCACCTCCTTCCGCCCCCCTCTCTAACATTCTTCTCCCTCCATTTGCTTCCCCTCGCCGCACTTCCCCGCAGAAACAACTACCAATAAGACGTGACGCGGACAGTATCGGATCATAAAATATACCGCTGGTGTAAATTTCGATATTATTATGCTAAAAATTCGATTGAGTGGTGCATTTAGTAAAGCTACCTTAATCAAACCCAGATACTTGTCCATTCAATACCGGTGTTATATTAATACCATTGCATTACAATCCACAATACTATGAAATATTATTTCCATTAAGTAAATCAATATCGCATACTACAGCTGGATATCGTATCCCGAGTGCAGGCTTCTGGCTTGGTGCCCGTTGGTATACTGCATGGCTTCAAGGAAAACGTGGAATATGACCCTAAGATGAAGATACAACGGAATGAGAAATGCGGGGAAAATGGGAGATCCAAAGATAACCCGCCGGCCAACAACAATGTCCGCCACATGTCCGCATATGAAAAATCGGTGACCAGCTCACGGGGGATCGAACTCGAAATCACCTTGGTGGAAGCGAAGAGGTTCGACCACTCAGACGCCGTGGCCCCCGTCCATTAAGTAACTACAGTTTTCAAAACTATAACAGCTAATTTATCACCAGTTAGTATTTGTCACACCCAATTGATATTTTATTAAAGCCAAAATTAAAATCAAGGATATTGTTTTGAAAACTCGTCCATAGTTTCTCGCCTTACATAGCCTTCATAGGTACGTACGTCTCAACTTTGGACAGAAAGTGAATGTTTATTCGTGTGCATTGACTAACACATCCTAATTGTCTTGTCCTTGGCCAATTTGTACGTATCTAGTAACAAAATCTAAACACCTGTTTTATGCACGAATGTTTGTATCATACTTTAGCGATATTTCACATGCCGATGGAAACATTTCCAACACTGATTAAAAATACGAGTAATAATAAAATTAAAATTAACAGTTCACTTATTATCTTTCCTTCAGTGCAGCAAACTATACCTACATAGTCCTTCCATTGGTTGACAGCAGTTTCTTTATTATTGTAAACGATAATGTTTACAGGATTCATATTTCAGTAATTTAAAAAATATTCACGGAAAGATAAATGACGACATGCGGCGTGAACACGTACAAGTCTGGTCAACATGATGTTTACTGGCTGGCGAGAGTGTATTGTTTACTGTTTTTCGGCTGGGACCGTAAAACTTCGGTTTCTTGGGCAAGGAGTCCTGCCTTGATGCGGAATGGTCACAGCCGTCTCAGCACTTTAACACCAAGGGAACTACCTACAGTTTAGAACCACAGTTTCCATTAAAAACCGTCTATATCACCCTGTTTTATCTTCCTAGCCCTACGCTACAGGCTCGAAGTGAGAAACATGTCAACAGTGACATTACCTGCACGTTATGAAGGCGCTCGTCCCTCAATGCAATACAGACATAAGAAACAACCTTTCTGTTTCAAAAGTTATGAAAGATGGATGAAAAAAATAAATCACGTGGAAAATTGCTTTCGCAGATAAACATGTATGATAAACGTTAGTGTGAAATAGTGCATCGAATGTGTACATTGAGAGTCACCACTGCCTAACACCTTGCTGTCTTCACTCCATTAAAATGAACACCAGTGAAGTTGTCGTTAACTAACAAATCTCCAGCCATACATGCCTCAACAACGGGCGAATTTCCCGAGCTATCTTTTATGTAACCGGGTTCGCTAAATTTCATAAGTTTTTTAAGTCAGTGTAAAATTCCAATACACACAGAAGTGCCTGGTGTGCGCCGGCTAACCAAACCAAATTTGGGTACGTCATAAATGTGTTAACCAATAAGAATGTGTTTCAATATTTATGTCGACGTTTGAAAGTATGACATTTTCAAAGCTGAATAATTTGAAAATTAAAATCCTCACATAACTATTGATTTGCCTGGCTGGATTTAATGCCGAAATAATTAGGAAGAATCATGTAAATATTTTAAACTTTCTCTAGTGGCATATTCCAATTACTGCACCCGAATACTCCCGGTGCGCACCAGATGCGTGTTCCAGTTACCGAAACTCCCATTGATAGCATTCGGATTTTCGTATTCCAATGGACGACTTGAAGTACACGCCCTCTGACGTCACACCACAGGGGGAAAGTACTGTGGGAAACAAAGCTTGTTTACAAATGTGCTGATCTGTTAGTTGATGATGGCAGACACCAAAAATATTGTGCACGCATAATAGATTTGCACATTTCATTGTTAATCTACGCAAGTGCATATTATCAACATTTACCTGAAAAAGAGGCAAATTCCAAACAAATAATCAATTTTCTTTACGTACATCTCATCCCGGACATGTGAAGCCAAACACCTGCTTGAAAGTTTTGTTCGGTTGCAGGATCCATGGAGGTAGGAATTGTGTCCCACACCAGACAGATGCTCTGCCTCATTTCAAGTCGTCCATTGAGAGCTGCACTCGATGGGAGCGCACCGGGAGCAGTTTTTGCCGCGCCATATCTCGAGACGGTGCGACAAATGAACGCAATTATGGTGGCGAACTGTGATTCTAAATACAAAAGAAATGTTTTCTGTGAGGGAAATTGCGCAATTATATGACTGTTTGGAACTTTAAGGTGGATGGAGCGCCAAAGCAGTGAATTTTCACAATTTTCGACATAACTTCTTCCCCTCGTTTATTATCGAGAATCAAGGTTCGACAATCCGGAAATGATACTTTTGTACAACTTATTACATTGCTGCATAGTTTCAGACTGTGTTATTTTTGGAGCAGTGATGGCAGATATGAAAAAAATACATTTTTTTCTATCTGCCATCAGTGCTCCAAGAATAAGAAAGACTGTGACTATGTAACAAAGTAAGAAGGTGTACAAAAGTGTAATCTACAGATTGTCGAGCCTTTATTTTCTGTAATAAGCTTCTGGGAAAAGTTATGTCGAAAATTGTGAAAATTCACTGCTTTGGCGCTTCATCCACCTTAATAACACAAAGAAGTTTGTGTGATGCAAACATACAGTGTTTATTTTAATAACTGTGTACATTATTAAAACTATAGTTAGGTTAGTAGGATCGAGTTGTCCAAGCATCTAATTACCGATTGATCAAGAAGAAAAATTGTAGTAAAGCAACCTCTCAAATTTTGTAAGATTGAATTTTGGCAATTTTGGGTAGGTAAAGATTTCCAGTATGCACTTGAACTACACTAAGCATTTCAAAAAAATAATAAAATTTTGGAAACGGAGCCAATTATTACATGAAGGTTTGAGATTAAAAAAAAAAATATCTTCATCACATGTTGGTCAACAGACTAACTGAAGATTGCAGCTTCAGCAACAGCCACCTGGGGTAGAAGAATTACATGTTTCAAATAATTCATTGTCACAAATGTTTTGCACTGAAAATATGGTGTGTTCCAGTTGTTGGAGCATAAACAATACACACTTGTTGTGAGCTATCGTGTGACTATTGCATATTTTCAGTTTTCGGGATGCATTGGGTGCACATCCTGTGCACCCCCGGAGCATGTCAATTGGAATACATCATATGTATTTTAACTAATATCGCGTGGTGTTCATGAGTTTTCGGATTCGTTCGTGTACTTTCGACCATCTTAAGTTCGTGCTTCGTTGTGCTGGAACATGGAGGTAGGATAGATAAGAGAGAAAGTTGATGTGACCTGCCTGATGCTGGGCATCAGATCCGTTGTCACACAATCTATGGCGACACCACAAGCCACTAATCCACACCCCGCAAAAAAGTAGAGGCAATAAACCAGGGCTGAGTGACGAAAGCAATGTGTTTCGGTCTTGTAAAATTAAAAAAAAAAAAAAAAAAAACTGGTCTTTGGTCGTTACGCGAAGGATCGCCAGTAATTCAATGTCAAACCGACCACGTGGTCACTTGTTTTCACAACCTCCAGACCCTTTTTTTAGTTCAGTGTAGGTGTAATTAGAAATTGCAATCAGAAAAACTAATGAAACTATATCAACTACGCAAGTGATGACCTAGGTTAGGTGCGAAGCCAGTGCCAATTTGAGAGACTGACACTGCCCTCAGCCAAATAAGATACATGCCAAATTAGCATTAAAAAGGGTTTTGTGTGATTATAAGGCATATTTACAGTCATAGAAGTGTTATCAATGTAAGCAAGTTATTATAATTACCTTTTATGTAAAGTCGGTGCCAACTTCCACAGACTGAAATTAGGCAACTCAGATGCACAAATAAAAAAAACAATTTATATATATCGGACATATGATAAATCAGTAATGCACAGACATTCATGGCATCAGAATTGTTCGAATAATAGTTTTGTGTAAAATAATTTTACTGTACAGAATTTGGCGCGAACCGGAAGGGAGCCTTTTCGTCTGCCACCATGTCTCGCGAGTCTGAGCTTAGCGGGCGTACGGTGTGCACCCGTGTCGTGTCACGGAGGTCTTCAACTTTTGTCTACCAACCAAATCATTGCAATAATCTAATATTCACTTCGGAACCTTTTATAACTCGCAACTCCCGTGATCGTCACCAGCCCCGGTCGGCTCTCGGCCCCTGGGGCTTCGAATACCAATAATTTCACCAGTTACTTCGGTTATATTTTTCAGTTTGCTTAGACTACTGACTGACCATAGAGTGAGATCAGCTTCAGTGCCTTACCACTTTTTGTATAGTGCTTCATCAGTGTAATTATGTCAAGTATTACAGAACCATGTATTGATGTCGGCAGGTACCACTGGGATGGTGGAGTGGAAGTGAAGTTGCGTGAATGATATTTAAGGGCGCCAGCTAGTCAATCCTCGGACTAGCACGAGACTCTCTGCAAAGATGTAATGGGTCGTGTGATCGTGGCGATCTCCTGCCCGTGATGGCCCATAAAGGTTGATGGTGAAAATAGAAGGCGGTTGGCCCCATGAGAGGCTAATTTCCATGTGGTCACACAAACTTGTAATTATCCCTGCACATATTCGCTTCCCAGTGGTAGCAATGATGCTAATTAAGATGAATAGTAAGGAAAATTACACAATTATGCTAAGACAGCTGTGGATATCGATGGATAAAGGCGTCACCATTGTGTTCCCCCGTGAAGCAGGGTAGATTGAGAAAATAACATTCACGACACAGTCCTTTCGTTTAAAACAATGCAAATTTATTCGTCGCACTCGGGTGAGGTGAAATATATGGGTGTTACTTCTCCTCGTAACCGGGCAAAGGCCTCTAGCCGCCTGTTAGCTAATGCAGTACAAAGCACATTGTGCATAGAAATCTTAAAGTGATGTTACAGTGCGGCATGTGCGAGTCTTTCGCACGAACGGCTAGTCTCGGGGCTCTACACAAATTAAAAAAGGTTCAGGTGATTAAAATTAACACTATTGACTAACTAGGTTTGATGCAAAAGTTGATGTCCCCTGAGACCACGACACACTTCGATGTGCGACTGTTCACGATGCCCATTGGATGAAGACTACTCTCTCCCTCGCCTTCCGCTCGGCCGGTGGAGCCAGCCGGAAGTTGAGGAGGGAAGCAAAATTTCCCTGAGTAGTGGATGAAATGATTACATTGTTTTACATACTGATACAAAACTCATATCTTATTGGCAAATTTGATATCAGAGTCCTACTGAAAAAGAAAGTACTATAGGGTATATGCACTGACACTAATTACAAATAACTCTTAATTGAAAAATATAATTTGTGTTGTTTGAAATGTCACTGCAAGGTTTTGAGTGTTTACTTCCTACATTCTTTATGCTTATAACTGAAAAGCTGCAGGTTGACACGACTAAAAAAGTGAATAGTTTAAGTTTCAGTTTTTCTGCTCATTTTCCTTAAAGGGAATTGTGAATGTTTACACGTCGGTCACACTGGTGTTGAGCATTCCCATAGAATGTTCTGGCAATGGAAGCAAGATTCCGTGAAACTGAATTACTTGATAACAATTTTAATTAATGAATCAAATTACTCTCGTTCTTCCTTTTCCAATTCCCTACTTGCACAGTGTTCCCTCATGTGTAAATAAAGTTTGGTTGGATGTCCGAGTCGCACTGTCCTGCACCGAGTGCACAACTCCGTGATGGGTTACTGAGACTGGTCCGTAACAACCTTCGGTGCTGAGGCACGAAAACAGCTGAAGCGCTGTTGACGTCAGTATGTGATCATTTCCAACGTAATGTAAGTTTCAGGAGCCGAGCCTACTCGTGCTTCGTCGAGCCTACCAGTGTAGATACCATGTTGTGAATGTTTGTTACGTAATTCTTTAAGTGACAATATTGTCGTGCATCGAGGTATTGAGGAGACATAAGCACCTTCCCCAGCATAACTGTGTATTTAGTCAGTTTACCAGCCTTTGTGTGAAGAGGCAGCTATGCAGTCGTCGATCAATATCCTGAGAGTATTAAAGTCCTGTGTCCACCTGGGCAATTCGAAACCACTTACGGACTCGTGCCCTGTTCTGTCAAAATATTCAATCAGGGGTATTCATCCCGCTTCTGCCAAATTCGAATGCCTAGCAACCACGCGTCTGGTGAGTTACCCTATCCATGTTTCACGACATGCTGCCCTCCTACTCACACCCATATTGGCCACGTCAAAATGGTGTCCAACGTGGAGCTCGTTAGCATCACTATTTTATGTCGCCACCTCGTGAACATCACAAAATGGCTCTCCCAACTTGGTATAGAAGCGACTATGCCGCGCATGTCTCACAAAGCTTGGACGTGCGGGAGAACTGGCAACACCACGTGCAACTTGGCAATGCTGCACTTTGGACCGGGACAGCACTGGATATATCAACCACTCCCTCCTCCTACCTAACAGCATAGGATATCCCAGGGATATCCCATACTTGTCCCGAATGTAATAAATACGTCCCAGACATCCATTGGATATCCCTAGCACGACTTCTAAAGTTTAGATCTGGACACTACAATTAAATATTGATCCCCCTATGTCTGATTTCAGTTCCTTAATTGTCTGCAAATATAAATTAAAAACTCGTGGCACTACTAGCACACTTGTGCCAGTAATTAATTTTCCAGCATTGAATGTATTGTATTTTAAATTGCAAATATTGGAAACTTACTTAAGTTAATCCAGAATATATTTATTAAACACTTGATTTTTGATTAAAATAGCAAACTTCTCTTTTCAACAGCATGAAATTTACTCGCCGTTCGTTAACAACAGTCTGGGGAGAGCATTGATCAATACATTCAATCACTAAAAATTTTGAGTAAGGATTGTGATTACACTGCTGTTTCTGCCATAGAGCATAGAAATGAGTGCATTCGTGATACTTTTATAAATTGAATATTGTCGCCTCATATATGGCAACGTTTACTTGAAGCTGAAACTCTAGATTTAGCAGAGACTGTCAAACAAGTGCTGACTCTTGAAACTGCCCAAAGAAATGCTGAAAGTTATACTTCTTCGAATTTTTCTTGTGCTAGTACCAACTCTAACTTTGAAAACACTACTACTTCATATAAAGTTACACTTCCTATTATAGATGAACCTATTTCTGATGTATGCGCTAGTATGAAACGATTAAATCGTAATACTCAATGTTTCTTCTGTGGTCGTAATCGTCATCCTCGTGAATCCTGTCCTGCCCGAGATAAAGATTGCTCTAAAAGCGGCTTCAGAGGTCATTTTGCACTCGTATGTAGATCTAAAACAACTAAGTCCAAACAAATATCTGCGAATATTATAGCTTCTTTAATCAAAGACGAGTGTTTTTTACCTCAAATACACAATACTTTTATTACTGCTAAAGTAAATGGACGCAACGCTCAATGTCTACTAGACACAGGAAGCTCGCACAGTTTTATCGACCTTCGTTACGCTAGGAAGATTGGAGCCACTATTCTTCCGGACACTATTCAAGTATCCATGGCGTCTACGTCATTAGCCAGAAAGGTGGAAGGGTATATTATGGTTGAGCTACAGATTGATGAACATAATTATCCTAATCTCAAATTACCTGTCCTCAGTGATCTTTGTTCTGACATCTTGATAGGACATGATGTACTTCGAGAGCATTCGAAGATTCTTGTGACTTTTTGAGGGACTAGGTCTCCTCTATCTGTATGTTCTTCTATTTCAGCTCACATCGAACCTCCACAACTTTTTAGCCTTCTTAGCCCGAACTGTCGACCTATTGCTTCCAAATCACGACACTATTGTGAATCTGATGAAAAGTTTATTCAAAAGGAAATTACCCGCTTACTACCGTACGTGAAGGCATTGTAGAACCTAGTAATTCTCCTTGGAGAGCTCAAGTGTTAGTAATAGGAGATGATCGTCAAAAACAAAGACTTGTTGATTATTCCCAAACAATAAACAGATATACTCTGCCCGATGCTTATCCTCTACCTAATATAAATGAATTGGTACGAAAGGTGGCAAACTACAAATATTTTAGTACTATTGACCTAAAACATGCCTATCATCAGATACCCATTCGAAAAGAAGAAAAAAGTGTACACAGCCTTTGAGGCCATGGGTCAACTTTGGGGTTATGAATGGAGTCGCGTGTTTCCAGAGAGAAATAGACAGAATGATATCAGAAGAGAAACTATATGGAGTGGTTGCTTATCTTGATGATCTGACAGTCGGAGGAAATTCAATAGAAGATCATGATCTAAACCTTCACAAACTAATGGCCGCTCTTAAGGGCGCCGTCTACTAGAATCGTGAAGAGGCGCGCAGACCTTTAACAATCCTGATTTCATTCGAAAACCATTCAACCTGTTGTCACGCGGTTAGGCTACGAAAAGCATTTAAGGATCTTAGTACAGGTATATAATATTGCCATTAACTGTTATCGTTCCTAACAAGTATTTTTTTGATTGTGAAAGTGACCGAATCGGGACTTTTGACGCTCATTTTTATGTAAGAGTAATCCTTTTCACGATATTCTGAATATTATAGACCTGTAGAGCGACTCTTTCCCTTTCGTCGCGTAAGATAAAATGATAGTGTCTTCGCTTAAAGTCTTGATGTCCACGAGGGATTACTAAAGCATTGTTCTGTGTTAGAACACGCCCGTAAGGTGCTGCCGCCATTCTTCATCTTCCACTTTGAACCTTCCTCCTTCGCAAGGCTCGTGTTTGGAAGGAAGGTTCAAAATGGAAGTGATAGTACGCCGTGCACGGTGCCAGTATCGTTGCTGATGCGGCCGCCACACTGCTAACCTAATCTGCGGGAGATAAGCGCGTATGGATCTCTTACGTATTGGATTTCCAGCGCCGTCGCCCATCTTCTTACACATTGTCGCGCTAACACTAACAGAATACTTTTGTATGTACCGATTGAAACATTTGTAAGCAAATAAATGGAATGAAATAAACGACTAATTCCAGAGCATACCAAACGTTTCGTAGTAAAATCTATAAAGTTGCGAGGTTGTAGACATCATAGCATTCCTTGAATATTTAAGTCTGCTGACTCAAGTGGATATAATGTTATTTGTCGCGTTCATTTCAGTTTGCCCTGCTTGTGAAATTGTTGTGTGAATATGTTAAACATGTATATAGGTGATTCGGAATAAAGTGAGCACTCGAAAAAGCCCTGATTAATTTCTATTTTCTGCCAGTTTATATCTTTCCGCTACATGTAAACATCAACATTGCCATGTGCTTTTATTTACATAGTCTTGTACAATGTTTACATTTACGTTACACTGATCCGATAAATTTTAGCTACAATATGTACTCATTAAATGCACGGGTGTTGAATATGTGATATACTCAGTAATAATCTTAGTTATAAATACCTGCGAGTTAACATCTTATAACACTGGTTTCTCTGCGTCTACTCTAACGGCGCTATTACCGTTACGAATCTCGTAAATTCATGCACAGTATATTCAAACTTTTAAATTAAAACTGCCACTAAAAACACACACGACACGCGCAACTCAAGAATTCAAGTTCCGTTCAGCATACTGCAATGAACAACGACATACGTAAAGAGAAACAATAAATAACGAATTTTCTTAATGTGTGAAACAGGGGAAAAAATACTGTTTCTATTTCCAGATACTCAGGCTGGCGATCATAAAACGTAACAACTTACATTACTAATGACTTCACATAATTTATCAATGATATTAATGAACAGTCACTTCTAATACTTTTATATGTGTTTATCAGAAACCGATATTCATTACATAACGGACAAACTGAATGACGCAATTCGCTTCCAAGCGGCGAAAACCTAACTCTGGTGCCATCTGTCGGTGAAATTTTATACTACATCTGTGGCGCAAAGAGTTAGCGGCGTCTGCCAACGATAATCGACTCGGTCGCGTCGCTTTGTTCTGCCGCTAATTAAATTAAATTGTACAGTCAGTAGGTATGTATGTCCGTAAGAACTTAAATAAATATTTTAAAGTAAATTAAATACAGAGAGGTCGTTTGCAATTGATGTTTCACTAATGCTGTATTCAAATATGAAAATTCACGGAACTACATGCAGTTATTCGCTACCAAACAATAATGTAACTGTTGTTAATGTTGATTTATATGCAGTAACGGCTAGTGATTTTTTTCAAAGGTTAAATCTTTAGTGCTCACTTTATTCCGAATGGCCTATAATATTGCATTTATCGCATTATGCGTGACAGTACTGCAAAATACGTGGAATAAATATTTCATTGAGGGTTATAACTGTTTTTATTGCAATTAGAAACTTCTATAAACGAACTGACTTGAGTATTTGTAAGTTGATTTAATGTAATTTATTTAATATTACAGTTTAGAAACGAGATTAAATATTTTATTCCTTACTGGGGAGACAGTAAATGTTTTGTGTTCAAGTTGATAAAACACAGTAGCCTACTGCTATCAGATAAAAAATGTTATATCATATTGTTGCCAACTAATAGGTCTACAATTCGTTTTCTAAAGAAACTGATAAAGCTTCCAGTGACGATCCCGCTTGTTTGGCTTGCAGAAAACTCCATATCAGACAGTTCAAATTCTTTGGTAAAATTATTAAGTATGTAGTGTACTTATTTCGTAGTCAATATCTAGTTACATTTATTTCTTTACTAAACATGTTTATTAAATTCCACATAATATTGTCAAAGTTATTGGCGAAATTCCATGTTTGCAAGTTTAAGGCGCTCATTACCTGTAAGGTAA
This sequence comes from Medauroidea extradentata, assembly GCA_003012365.1. Taxonomy (NCBI): domain Eukaryota; kingdom Metazoa; phylum Arthropoda; class Insecta; order Phasmatodea; family Phasmatidae; genus Medauroidea; species Medauroidea extradentata. The sequence goes on from PNEQ01072061.1 coordinate 31,894, forward strand.
AATACAGAGTTAAAATTCGACATGCGCACACCGCAGATTTAAAGACGTGTATTTATAACTATCAGATATTTTTTTAAATCAAACAGTAGTAGATGACTCTAAAGGACCTAAGGCAAAGGTGAGATTGTAGATGGATAGCAAAGAAGTGTGGGCATGAACAAATAAAACGTCGGCATTCATGTGCAAGCTATATTTCCAATATTTTTGGCTGTTGGCTAACACGGCCATTTAAATCATGACGTATTTTAAGAAATACATAAAAATACCGCAAAATATTTTGTTTTAAATCCCCTGAATAGGAACAGACGAGTGTAAAAATATTTAATTTTGAAAACATATAATGTAAAACCTTTTCACAATAAAATATATTTGCGCGGACCGCTATTTCCACGCCATTTAGGTTATTTATAACATACTATTGATTTAGCAGGAGATTTGAGATAATTTCGTACAATAATTTGACGAGACTCGCATCGGTTTTAATGGCTGCTAAATAACAAAAAAGGAATTCAGTTCTACTGAAAGAAATACGTATTTGCTTCGAAACATGTATAAGTAGATTTAATGGACTAACACTCGCTTATTATATTGAGAGTTTTTACATAAATAAGTCAGTATTATGGACAGAGAACGTCCTCTTCCCTTCCAGGACGTATGTTTTCATATAATGCAGAATCATATACATATGTCTATGTAATTGGAAAATACAATGTAAAATTGCGGAGCATAATATAGCATCATGTATATTTTGAAATAAATATTTAAATTTAGGTATGTGAGATATTTCTATATTAAGGTGTTTTCCTTTCTTACTGAGTGTGAATGAAACAGTAAACCTCGTCCACCTACGACACATACATCACATTAAATAATGTTATACGTACAATTTAAAAATGTGAATTAAAATGTGTACTCTTATCAATATTAAAACCATAGTTGTTACTTTATATTATAGTTATCCAATAACTCAGTTTTCTACGTTTAGTAAACAATAACCGTCAGGAGATACTACTTGTATCGTGTATTAAATATATTTGGTTACAAGTTTTACTGCAGTGCAACCATTATGCGATATCTTAAAATATCATATGGTTGCATTCTTACGGCTACAAATTTCATTAATGTCGTAACCTAGTATTTAAAACAATGCATGAACTCCCCAGTGGAACATAGGTTTAAACCCGATATAAATACTTGCTTTTATATTTTCTTTTAGAACAAAATTTGTTATTTAAACCAAATATCATTAAAACAAAAAAATTGGGCAGTCCTAAGAAAACGATTACGTTCTAGGGTATTAAGTATAGAGTCCATTGTACGATTAGATTCAATTACTTCAGTGAAGCGCTTTGGCATAGTCTACAAGGCATCTAAAGTTGCCCTCACTCCTAGAAAGTTCCTCCCAAACTTTAATAATTACGTTCTAAAGAGCGTCTTGTGAGTTTGGTGGCGGGACTGACCACATTCTTGTCACTGTGCGTTTCAACATTGCCCAAACATCATCGATTGGTTAGAAATTTGATCTACGTGGGCAATAAAGAAAGTCGATATCTGGATGGCTTG
>PNEQ01072062.1:0-44474 GCA_003012365.1 Medauroidea extradentata
GTCTAATGTGAACATCTGCAGCTCAGGTCTCGCTTGTCCTGGGGATCTGGTGGCATATCTCAGACACATAGTGCCTAATGTGAACATCTGCTGCTCAGGTCTCGCTTGTCCTGGGGATCTGGTGGCACATCACAGACACATAGTGTATAATGTGAACATCTGCAGCTGAGGACTCACAGACACATAGTGCCTAATGTGAACATCTGCTGCTCAGGTCTCGCTTGTCCTGGGGATCTGGTGGCACATCACAGACACATAGTGTATAATGTGAACATCTGCAGCTGAGGACTCACAGACACATATTGTCTAATGTGAACATCTGCAGCTCAGGTCTCACTTGTCCTGGTGTTCTGGTGGCACATCACAGACACACAGTGTCTAATGTGAACATCTGCAGCTCAGGTCTCGCTTGTCCTGGGGATCTGGTGGCACATCACAGACACATAGTGTCTAATGTGAACATCTGCAGCTCAGGTCTCGCTTGTCCTGGGGATCTGGTGGCACATCGCAGACACATAGTGTCTAATGTGAACATCTGCAGCTCAGGTCTCGCTTGTCCTGGGGATCTGGTGGCACATCACAGACACATAGTGTCTAATGTGAACATCTGCAGCTGAGGACTCACAGACAGATAGTGTCTAATGTGAACATCTGCAGCTCAGGTCTCACTTGTCCTGGTGTTCTGGTGGCACATCACAGACACACAGTGTCAAATGTGAACATCTGCAGCTGAGGAATCACAGACACATAATGTTATAATATCATTGTTCTGATTGGTGCAGTCCAATGAGAGACGTGTCAGAACAAACACACGCTGCTAATAACAATGAAGCAAAGCTGCCGCTGTAAACGCAAGGTATTAAACGAAACATTGTGGTGCAACAATATTTTCGAGACAAACTCGTTGCTTTTTATGAGAAATGAACTTACTGTCGACGGTCTATTGATGAACAATTTTCTGACATATAATAATTTTTTTTTTCAAGAAACAGCTGCGCAATTTCTTCGACAACAATACAAAAATTGTTGTAAATTTTGCAAGGATTTAATTTGAAATGTAGCCAGAATTACTACGGAATGTACATATTATTTTGAATCAATAAATTGAATAGGAATAGTTTGTGCGGTTACAAGAACTATCTTGTGGGTTGTATACGTATTTATACGGATAATGTTCTCGTGCTGTACTGAAGTAACGAAAGACTCTCTGAGTGGGATCACAGCAAGCTACTGGGGATAGCGTGTAGATACGACACTCCCCTAGCTGTGTATGCAGCCCGCAGACTCACTTTGCATTATTATTCTACACCACATAACAGTTGTTCCAATTATAGGCATTGTTTTAATCTGATCTCAATAAATGGTCTCGAGAGTTGAATGTTGCGGTGTTCCTCAGATCGACATAGCGTCCAAGGAGCATATACGTAATTATTTGACTGTATATAGTACGTATTAACCACAACAACATTCAGCCGCTGATTGTCACTCTGGGGACACTAGACAGAGCTCGCACGTAGGACTACACTAACAACCAATCACCGCTCCTCGTTTTAATATCTGATACCGAGTAAACCATTCATGCTGAAAGAAAAATATTGTCACCTGATTTTCAGCAGTCTGCATAAAAATAGTTGTTAAGTTTTTATAATTAAAAAAACTGGCATAATATCACTGAAAATTATTTCACTTCAGAAAGTACATTGGTCTCAGTGGTGTGAATACTATTGTAAAATGCAAATATTGACCTTGACGTGTGTCAGTTTGGGGATACTGGGAATGCTAAATAATAGCCATGTGTTGGTAATGCAGTCGGTAGTAAAGTGTACACAATTGAAAATATTTCCTATAAACATAACAAAGAATTTGTCACACGTGGACGGTGTTAAGTACGCCGCTTATGCCAAGTGTGGCTGAGAGTCACGTGGGCTTCCATAGATGTTGACAGCTACACATATAAAATATTTTATATATGGTTTGTAGCAGAGTTTCCGTTATAAACAATATTATTTTTACTACCGCTCTATTGATTTGAAGAAGTATGTAGGTTTAAAAAGTTACAAAATAAATCTAAATTTAAAATTAAGGAAACCGACATACTAAGCGATCCCATAAAAAGTAAAAAACAATAGTTTCAAATTATTGTTTACCGTTACATGCATCGGGGGACCGCCAAGTTGACAAGAAGGCTAGTTTACATCAGGAAGTTTGAAACTAAACAAGCAACTGCAACAAAACTTACGTATATTGTGTGAACATATGTGACAATTTCAAAGATAAGAACAAATCTAAAATAACATTTCAATTAAATTTCTTTGCTACGTTGTTTTGTGCATTTGGTATCATTGCATTGGTCTATTTTCTTTCAAATGCCTTTATTTTACCTACTTACTTTGCTTACTTAGCGGGTGCACGACGCACTTGAGGTCATCGACAGCGAAGGTGCGTTACCGCGGGAAACATGATGTTTGCTTGGTTACAACGAATGTGCAGCTCGTAGGAAGCTTTGTTCATGCTACTAGGTTTTGTCCGTTCGTGAAACTGTTAGTGTGTTTGACACAGCCAATGGCAATTCCGCTAGTGTCGTATTTAGCCCCGTGTGATTGTTCCATAGACGACTGTGTCGTGTCAGGCAATTATTATATAATCGTGTATATTTCAGGAAACTACAGGGTTTCCAAGGCTATGTTGATCCAAGATATTTTGGCGTCTCCAGTCATCAATAATCTGCAAGTATTATTTGCTACGTTGTAAGGGATCGTTAGATGTCACATATTTGACTTTTAATTGAAGTGTCATGTAGCTCGCTGAAGACAATGGCAGTGGTTGGCTACATAGGAGAGCCTCGTGATAACACCACATTGGTCTGTGCACAGAACTAAGATGGCGCGCTGTGACGTAGTATAGTAGTCTGTTATCTATGACACGTGAAGCCATGGCACTACAGTTGTTCTTGTGACCCGCTTCAAGATACGACACACGTGGATATGAACCTAGGGTCGTACAGTAGTGAGATAATATTGCTATGACACTGCACTCTGATACATAGTTACTTCACGTGTGACTGTATATACTAGTTGTAGGCGTATCTAGCACACGCAAGTTGCAAAGTAAGGCACGTGTTATACATGACTGTACTTGTATTGTAACAACGCATGTTCACACATTGTTTACAACCATCGACCTGGCTGATATTGTCGACAAATGTCTCTGGTAACCAAGGTAGGTGAAGTCTGTTCACAGTTAAGTCCACTCTTCCAGTCTGTCTTTACAAGGACAATATATTAGGCCTAATCAAATAGATACTTAAATGTAGTTTCACATCTTAACTGTAGAGTATGATTACATATGTACATTGCGTTTTACATATTGGCTGGAAGGAAATGATAACTAGGTACATGACCGTGAATAGCCTATACTGTAACTATGGCTTGAAGTCTCGTCGACAGTTGAGTCATAAACAATGTAAACAATGACGTGTATAATACAGAACTAGTAAAACTATGGACGAGCATCAGTATGACCATACAAGGAACTGAATCCAGGTGCTTCTAAATACGAGTCAAGTGACTCCACCTAGCTGAGTAACAGTCCAGTGACTTACCCAACTGTTTCAAGCTGTCTAGGCTATTACAGTGCTGTACTTCGTACCTGTCTTCTTGTTGAGTACTATTGTAAACATGGCTGTACTTACATTGCAGTCAAGTAGTATGCAAGAACACAGTTGCAACTAACTTTACGTTTAAAACTGACTGCCTTATTTTAAGTGTTTTCAGCCGAAGTTTGCGAAGTTGGTCCTAAGCAGTTGCCATTTATAGAACTTATTTCCACGATTTTCAGAGATGAAAGCCACGCTTTAATAAATTAGTTGAATAACGCAGCAGGAATGTGTCATGTAGTATGTAAGTAGTTGTGAAAGTGGTACAGTGGAGGCTGCAGTTCTTGTAGTACAACATAGTGCAGGTATGTAATACAGGACTAGGGAGCTGAGACAAGCCAGGCTGCCTATATAACAAGGAGGAGCATATATAATGACAGGTTGTCTGTACCTGCAGGCCTCGGGGGTGGCGCCAGCTACTGTGCCGCCGCCTACCGCCCCCGGGGGCGGCAGCTGGGAGCCACTACCACACCCCTGTGGCAACCCTCCCTCCACACTCTTCAAGGTCAACACACTTCTTCTTCTTGAGCAGTCCTGCAGGCAAGACTAATGGCGCCAGTAGCGCTTAGAGGTGAAGAAGCTACTGTTGGGCAAGCAACACTCGACCTTACTACCTTCACACCCTGTACGTTCTGATTACACAACCACTGATATTTTATTATAACATTTAACAACATGTCCAGCTTCCACTTTAGCTGTACATACCAACATTTCCTAACAGCAAGTTCACACAGCATATTGGTGTTCATCTGTGTTTTATTTTGCATCATAACTTTTTATCATTATTCATTCAGACAGCCGCTAGTATTTAGTTTTTATAATGTTGTCCCTACTTGTTTCAATATCTCAGTGCACATCTGCTTCTTTGTTTCACGGTCAGTGATTGGACGTCGCCTAGTAGTTCTACCCAACCAGCAACACACGTGTGGTGTAACCTCGCCCTGGTTGGCTCGCTCAAGTGAGGCATAGCTCTACACTAAGCCACGCAGCCAATGCGGATGTGGCACTGAAACTACTTGGTCACCAAACATCATTGGCTATATTCACTTACCTATCATTTAAAGTGTAGTAAACAGTTTATTAAATTGTGAAGCACTCACTGCAACCAATAATTCTCTAAAGATGATAACAGAGTGAATGAGTGGATATTGTATACACATGACTGATAACATCTTGTAATACAACAAGATACCAAGTCCATAATATTTGGTTGAGGACTGTACTCAGCTCAACTATCATCTCACGTGACGACTCATTGTTGTACAATAAATTATGCCGGCAGTTTTTAGATAAAAAGTCTGCACTTCAAGTTTAATGAATACAACAAGATACGTTTGTTTTAACGTAAACTAAGGACTGGAACATTTCACCAGTTAAATAACCTACAGGCTAGAATCCATTGTACTATACACACTCAAGCCCTGTCTATTGGTTCATTGTCTGTTGTTCCACTGAGCAGCAGCTAGTGGACAAATGGTCGGGGCTTGAGTATGCATAGAATAGTTGATTCGAACACCCAGGTCACTGACCCGCGATATTTGCCTGTTCCTACGTATAACTCTTACAAAACAATATACGAGAAGAAGATATGTGTTTGTATGGCTTTGCAATCAAGCGACAATCCTCACAACCAGGCATTAACTTGCAGAACTACCAGAGCTGGTTTGTGCCCCCCCTCCCCCCTATATGTTGCTCTCGTGCGAGTAGCATGTCGCGGGCACAGAAAACCAATAACTAGGGGTGCTAATTTATCTGAGGGAAGTTGATTGTTTACTAGTCTTCCATATAACACGTACACATCTGACCAGTTGTAGCTCTGCTGAGTCGCTACTGCATATCTGTGATTATACTATAAACCAGTACTGTACATAACCACCCTGCAATCATACAATGAGCAGGTAGCTATAATGTCTTGCAAAATACTGTAGCACGGGAGATTGTTGCTATATCCATTGTCTCTACAGACATAGTGGCTATGTGTATGGTAGAAGCACGCTTGGTATGTATGTAGGTTGCACGCGGCTATAGACAAGAACATGTTGTGTGATTGGCTACTGTATTATTGTCCCGTGGTGTTGTAGTTACCAAACATATGACAGTTGTGCATCTGTAGTATCATACGCTCTGTGTCGCGAGGCTGGGTGTATCAACGTCTACATGACCAATCATGTCTCTCCTCCCCCTTATTGCACTACGACTTTGTGAGTGAATGTTGCTCTGTTGTAGGAAACCCACAATAAACAAACAAAATAGAAAGAAAATAAAGCCAATTTCATATATATATATATATATATATATATATATATATATATATATATATATACACACACACACACACACATAACAACACGGGAAAAAATTTGTGACAGCTACAAAATATTTTGTGAGTATTTACCCTGCAAAATTTATTTTATGGTCACCAAAAACATTTTGTTGACACCACTAAAATATTGCGGCCACCACGGAATTATTTTGTGGTTACTACAAAACACTTTTGCAGGGAAGACTTCCTACAAAATTTTTCTTTCAGTGAACAACACAAATTAATTCCGAAAAGGAAGATAGTCGTCGTATATAACAACAATTTATGAGGACAACGATGATAGCACAAATATAATAGTCAGGAATTACTGTAAAAAGAGAAAACAATCATTTGAAAATTAGCAGGTTTTCTTCGCCAATAGACGCAACGTATCGTGAACTGAGTATTTTCCCGTCTTCAGGAACATCGTACAGTTAGTGCCAACTGAACAAATTCAACAGTCTGGTTGTGTTTATGCTATTGATCTTTTATTATGTCTTTATTCATTCTACGACCATATTCCATCTGGGAATGAAGTTGTGTTGTTATTGTTCAGTTTTTGTCCTTGTATCGCCTTTTGTGATTCCTCTCCGGAATTGTGTGTAAGTATATTATATGTAAGTTGGCAACAGCTAACAGCAGTTCTTTATGGAGGGTTTTTCTGAAGCATAGCAACATTCGTCTACTACGACGCAGGCAATGTTCCATTAAAGCTGTTCAGTTTGTAAGGAATCGTTCGTAGATCGCAGATATATCTGTGCAAGCTGCGCACAGTAAGGACTTGATTGGTCGTTCTACTCTGGTCATGTGACCATCTACGTCAACCACAGAGGTTGGATGAGAGTATGTCATATAAGCTGTATGGAGAATAATCAGGCGAACCATGCAGCAGGTACCACACATTTTGTGATTCATAGCTGATACATGAAAGCAACAACTATCCAGAGATTCAGAAATAATATCCCATTATCACAGGTCGCTTGACGTGTCATAGAACTAAGACCAGCGGCAGAGCATTACACGCCAGTTTAGCGAGCCAAGTTCAGAGACGCTGCTGTTGTCGAGCATGGCAGTATGTCCCTTATCACTCCCTTGTTTCCGCGCCTGTGACACGGGACATTACATCCGGCACATACCAGGCCAGTGCACAAGGTTGATGTGCCGTACAGTGAAGTAAGACAATGAATAAATGCCTTGTACAAATCATGAGGGTTATGTTGACGTCAGAAGTGTCTTCTAGTATTGAAGAGGCTGTTAGGTTCGTGTAAACAGACGTCGTGTTGTGAGATTGCAGTGTTGTGTTGTATAGTTGCCGGGAAGGGATGGGGGGAGGGGGGCTTCTCTACAAGGTATCGACTAGCAGTGTGGTCGTGTGTTCACTAACCCCCTCCCCCCTGTTACTACTGGTATAGGCCAGCCGTCCAGCGCCTGATCAAATATTGAGCAAGCAATTCCAACGATCGAGGTGAGGTATGAAAGTGTGCGAGGGGCTGGAAAATGCCATGTTATAATGCCTTCATAATGTACGGGTTGCTGGTATAGAGTCGCGCTTAGGCGGACACGCCATCCCCCCCCCCTCCTGCCCTGCAGCACGACTACAAACAACTGACAGTCGCTGTTCTCGCACAGTGGTCTCTGCTTCACTAGCCGAGTCTGTACCCAGGTGAGAGCGGCGACATTGTGTTCGTGACCAGCGACACTTGTGGACACCCCTGTCATATAGTCACTATCCCTGGTCACTGGGTCTACAATTATACTGTACTTTCACAACTATGCCCATTATGTACTTGATGAGACTATCAACAAGTACTGTACACTCCTATAACATGGTCCGTTCATAGTTGATGTGTTGTCGCAAGTTATGTTCACTCATACGCTATTGAAACCATACAATGTAATCAAGCAGAGATTTTTAGTAAAGTTTTCTATACCAAGAGCCACGCATTTATCATAGGCTGTAACAGCGCACTTTATATTTCTATGTAGTACGTATACGCATGTAGTTCTATGATTGGTAATATATCATCGTAAGAAAACTGTCATTACTTGACTACACCAATCAGAAATAAGAAATACATTATTGTAATATATGAGTGACGTCACTTAGCAGTTCCAAGCATCCAGTTACGATAACACACTCAACATGCGAATGTCTCTGTCTTGATTAATTTAAGCACTTCTCTTACAAACCAATTTCGGTTAGCATGAACCAAATTGTGCAACTTTGATTCAAACACACGGTTGTTACGCAGGCCAAAAGACATATGGTCTGCTGTGATTGTCTTCACTACAACTACTTACGAGAGATGTGCAGTTATTGGCTGAATACAAGGCAGAATACAAGTATAGACATCCACGTTGCGTACTGTGAGGTGCATGTGTAACACGTATATAGTAGGTAGTTCTCGCCAGCTTGTTGTATAATGTCTTACATGCTCGCTTGTAGTAACAACATGACGAGAGACTGTCATATGTCTCGTGTCGCGATGTATATCCACAAAGACAAGTGCCAATAACCACGATATAAGACACTGGAACCATCTAGAAGTAAACAAATATTGAAGGAAACCAAGTATCGCTATCAGAGTTATTACCCAGACTCTGTATGGAAACTATGCTATGCTTCAGGCAGGAAGTATTACATTAACTTTGAGCGTTGTTGCAAGACAAGTCTGAGGCTTGATTTTGTTTGACATTTTAGCAGTAACATGGGCGTTGTATAACAAAATAACTAACAGAATGTTAACAACTGGTAGTCGAATTCACATTATCGACGATAAACACCGGCTGTCTGTCAAGAACATCGCACAATGTGCTCATCTCAGCGAGCGTGAATACCTGTGATTCTAGTGTTTGGTTGACTGTTTCATAAGAAAAGTTTAGGTCTGCTATCATGAATACGTGGTAAACTATATCATACCTACATTTCCCGTCACTCCTGCTCTTTAATTATTTCTTACATTGAGGTGAATTCCAACACATAGGCGCGTGTTGCAATGCGTTAAACTGTTAAAACAAGTCAGCTATGTATATAAGTGATAATAAAGTAGGTATGATGAAGTTGCATGTTTGGAAGCAGTCAAATATGTACTGAGATCACAGCACTTGTATAGCAACATTGCTCAACATCAGCTTTGTTTAAAAGCTGAAGTATGATGAGTGTGTCATACTATGCTAGTCTGGTTACAACTGTTCATTACTCTTCAGGAAGTTTCACAGTGAGTTCTAACCACATTCGAGCCAAGCACAGTTTCTTTAATTAATAAAAATTATGTTAGTTTGTCGTACGTTAGCTGATTCAATACAACACGCTTGCAAATGTCTTCTACACAAATAAACACTCTTATGTGATGGCCACTAAGTGGTTTGTCAAAATGGATATCAGCTAATTTCTTGTAGTGATACCAACATTCTCTGTAGTGGTACCAACATTCTTTGCAGTCACTTCAAATCTTTACTGGAGGCAGTCAAACATGTTTGTGGTCACAGCAACAAAGTTTCTCAAGTCCATAGAGAGAAAATATTTCGCGCTTTTTTCCAGTTATGATATTTCTGATTGATAGGTGCATTTCAAAATAAACGAAAACTTCATCGGAAATTATATAATTTCAGTTAAACGATAAAATCCGTATCCACTTTTTGATTACTTATGTACAGGTCAGAAATATGCTAAAAAACTGTCGGTAACTTTGATATGTACGGTAGGCCTAAATACACTTAAATATTCTGTTTGTGTACGTCTGTACACTTTTCTGTTTCCATCATCCTAAACTGCTTCATTTAGTCATTTGTCATTACACAGCAGACTACACAGTAAAAGAATCGTACTTTTACAAGAAAAAGCTTGTAAACTAATGTGAGAACATTAATCAGTCTAGAAACTACAATTAGAATATCGCAAGTCGTTTATATTGTTTAAAATGGTCAATTTACCTGTGGGAATTAGTGGATATATTTACCTGTGGGATATAATGGATATATTTACCTGTGGTAATTAGTGGATATATATATATACCAGTGGATATATTTAATGAGAAGAGTGTTTTATGTGAAACAAAATAAACATCGAAGGTGTATCACATATGAGGCGTGCAGAGCAGAAGTGGTGTAAGTCCAAAATTGGCCAAAATGGGATCGTTGCATGTAAGTCCACAACATGGCCTCCACTATTCAGTGCCAGAGTTAGGTAAGTTCATAGTTCACCCATTACTGTGTAGGGTGAAGCACTGTACTACTGCTGTGACAATGTCCCGCCACATTTCAGTGCAATAGTGAAGAACATCCATGGTATTATGAAATATGCAGATGAGCAGTTGAGTATTACTTGTGTATGTAACATTCACAAAAATACACTCATTTTGTTTGTGCAAAGTTTGTATTTTACGTTTTCGTTTTTACAATGGCATTTTTTCTCTCATCAAAGATTTTGGACTTACACCAATTCTGCTCTGCACGCCTCATATTACAAAATATCTTGTACTGTTACAAAAAATTGTTTTTGAAAACTGGTTGCCGTAAAAACTTTTTGTCACACTCAAACAATGTTTGTAAAATGTACAAGAATGTATCTGTAGGCGTACTATTATGATTTGTAAATAAAAATGCATGTATATATAGACATATTTGTATATTTACAATAATATCTCGTTTACAATATTTTTTGTAAACTCACAAAAAGATTTTTTGGAAATTAGTTGCCAATGAATTGTTTGGTAAAAGTACACTTTTTTTATCGTGTAGACAACACTAATATATACTCCGGGTATGGCCGCCCATGGCAAACTGTAGGTATGTTAAGAATGTGTAATTGTTTGTAAAATAATTTCTCCGGCTAGTTGTTTCATAACGACGATGTTTAAAGTTTGTAGCGTGAAATGGCAAATTATTAGCTCGTTCATGGAACTGAAGTATGTTTTTTTTATTTAACCAGCCAGCCGCTTGATCATAGATTACACGACCTGAGAGACAGACTACACGCAGGAAACTGGACTGGAATCGTCTGTTTTCAGTTTGCTCGAACAATGCCGCAGATGCACGCTAAGGAAATCGATTTTCCGCGGAACATCGCCGCTGATCGGTTTGTTTAAAGCTCCGACATTGTCGGCTTTGTGTTGTAAGATTCAAGGTCGCAGGTTCGTTGTGTGGTTGTCTGGTAGATAGACACGATTATGTCCGCTGCTTGCTCTACGATCGTTCGTAGTAAGTGGTGTGAGGAAGCCACATTCATGCAGGTAACATGCCCGCTATCACTGACTGCTTCACTCAGCTGCACTTGTTTCATATCACTTAGTAGCCTACACACATGTGAGTATATTCTGACTACTCTGGCAACTTGTCCCACCCTCCCCCTTACCACACATTGATCCATTGTCCAGTCCAATAACAGATAAGTTATTCCCAAATTCACGTGAGACTAGGTAAAGGACTCGTTTGCTTGGTTTGTTATTGACAATTAGTGCTCTTATAGTAACACTTGGACTGGTTTCAACATGGCGAGAACCTGAAGTGAAAGAGGACTGGAATGTGTTTATGGTAAAATGTTCGATCCAGACTGACATGTAAACATGGGCTAGAGACATCTTTTTGCGATACATCGAACTACAGAATAAATAACTGTCGAAAAACTAAGAGGCAAATATTTGTTGGCTACTTTGTTTGAATTTACACGCCAGAATATTTGTTTTTATTTAATGTGTCACTTACCAACTGTTTTATAACATAAAGCAGTTGTATTTTGCTAGCCCAGGACGATTATAACCTCTTAAATAACCAAAGTAACGATTCAATATGTCGTTCGCTTCGTGTTCTTTCAGTTCAGTCCGATGTGTGTTTACAGTAAACATTTCAATCCGCATTGTACACTCCAGTCCACCTCGCCGACTGGACTGGATTACTCGCTTCACTCCTACGTCAGTCTTGTAGGAATGTGTTTACAGTAACACTTCAATCCGCATTGTACACTCTAGCCCACCTCGCCGACTGGACTGGATTACTCGCTTCACTCCTACGTCAGTCTTGTAGGAATGTGTTTACAGTAACACTTCAATTTAAATTCTTCAGTCTACTCCTAGTTCAATCCGGATTGAGTTGTTGCTGTAAACGCAGTAATATACTCGTGATTGCAAAACAATTGTAGATTAACTAAGCTGGTTTAATAATAGTCCAACCTTTCCCAGTTCTTGCGTAAGTGGCGACAAGTTGTTTAGTTGCAGATGTCCTGGTGTGTTGCACTTCCTCCATTCCTCACATGTAACACTGTGACTCGTCCACACATGGGTGACATGTCTGACGTTGTCACTGTCCGGCCGTGTTACTATTGCTCGCCAACAATCTTCATGCGTCCTGTCACTGTATGACATGAGAGTGTCACTGCATAGTTGTGTGTGTTGGACTGTAGTTCCGAGCGCGCTGACTTTCCATGTCTTGCTGCAATGTAGGACAACTTCTAAAGTCTACATGATGCAGCTTATTTCCCGCCGTGTATAGGTACACGTGATATATTACTCTAATATTGCGACGAACAAGAATATGTGAGTGCACTACCACCTGGGACACTACAGCAGTTTATATTTCAAACACATTCCAGCCGGGACTATACTATATGGCGAGCCCGCACTGGTACGTTACTGAGCCCAATAAAGACGAAGCGACTGCCATGTTGAATATTTTGTTTGCTCGTCAAACAAGTTAAATCGTCCTGCACTAACAAAACACACTGATTTTTATTTAAAATATACTAAATACTAAATATACATCTAAATACAGCATGTGGTTGCGTCAATTTACCTGTAGTTAGTGTCTTGCTAAAATATCTGTAGACAGTCGGAAAAAATGTTCTGTGGCAGTTACAAAATATTTTGTGGGTATTTACCCTGCAAAATTTGTTCTGTGGTAACCTCAAAAAAAATTTTGTTGATACCACTAAAGTATTGTGGCCACCACAATACTTATTATGTGGTTACTACAAAATAATTTAGCAAAGAAGACTTTCTACAAAATGTTCCTTCCAGTGTGATGTGCTGTCCTTGCTCTCTCCATATGTAGACCACTTGTCACACTATGTTGAACATGTCAATATAATTGTAGTACAGTCCGTGTTCAGCTTTCCTTCGTTCCATGTTGGCAGTCTGTAACGTCACACTGAACATATTGTAGAAGACGAGAGTATGTCAAGACGTCTTTCAACTTTGATATCTTGCAACATACACTATGTATATCTAGCACGCCACACGACCATTCTCCCACCAATTACTCTGCATAAATGTAGTGGTCACCTCATCCTGGCGTGTAAGTAAACTATATTAGTTTGCAAATACCTCTCCCCCCCTCCCCGCCATGGTGCGTGGTTTGTCGCGTGATCTGAGAGGGTCGAAGGTTAGATTTGTGCCGTGTCCTAGCAGCGACATGTTTTATTCATCGCTGGCTAATGGCGCCGTGAAAACGTTTATTTCCCGTCCAAGTAACTTCCGTCCTAAATTGCCACATCGACCCGTCACATGTGCGACCTAGTTGTCTTGAATGTGACGTAGTTATTCACTATCCCAGTCAGCATACAAGAATGTCGCCGTAGTTACTTCGACTGCCCCAGCGCTACTGGTCTCTTGTGGAACATTTCAACATCTCGTAGTCAAGAATGTCATTGTATTTCCACTTATTAATACTATTACATACATCATTTGGTGATGTACTTAAGTCTCGCATGTGTGCACATTTTATTTTCTTCTTCATTTTGCTTTGTAAAACTGTCTTTATTTCATAACTGCCTTATTTCATTGCTGGCTTATTTCATTGCTGGCTTATTTCATAACTGCCTTATTTCATTGTTGGCATATCGGCAGACCTCAACTACAAAGTGAAGTAAGTATGCTTGTCAAGGCGCAAGTGCAGAACAGTCATACAGTCAGATAATTGAAGTTTTTGCATTTATGACGCATTTAAAGTTCTTAATGTAATGGTTTAATTGCATTAATAGTGTTTGGCTCATTGCTGCAAAGCTATTTATCGGATTAAACACATAATTGCTTTTTTTAAAGTTCAGTTTTTGACAACGTAAAACAGTTGTACAAAGTGCAACTTCAAAACCAATTTTACCATAAAATAGTTTTATTTTGTATGCGACACGCATTTTATGGAGAGTGACAAAATTATCACATTATGAAAGAACAGAGGAGAAACGAGTTCGGAATTATTGTTGATATAAGTTAAAAATAATATTTGCCTTTCCTATGATCTTTTCTTAAATTTGTTCGATTCCCTAAGTTAAAATAGTGACAATATCCTACAAATTACACATTACAAATAATTCAAGTATGGTATGATAAAGTACTGTTAAGTAAGGTCAGTTTAATTACGAGTAGTAGGCCTAAGGCAACAGAGTTCATAATTTGATTTATTTATTCTCTAACAAAGAAACCAACTACAACAATCTTTTATAAATACTCACGCTGAAACACTACCAGCCTAGTGTTTGTAACGTAAACAAGTTCAAATAGCACATTTTCTTTATTACGTTAAATTAATATTATTTTTCCTCTGCGACAAATTGTATCATACTTCGTTACTGTGTTCCAGATCTGTATGTAAACCGAAGTCATTTATACATAATATTAACAATTTTTACACAGTTTTAATTAGAAGGGTGGTATAATTACACCACCTTGGTCTTGTTGTCAAGTTCAAATTACGTTACTAAAAATATGCAAGTGTATTGTTTAACCAATTTTTTTTTTAATTCAGATTTAAATTGCATTGACGGCATGCTTTAATTTTCTGACTTAATAATGCTTCCAACTACACGAAACTACGACTTGAATAGTTAGTGGACTCAAGTTTCCCATACTAAATAAACAAAGCATGTTCTGTTGGTACGACTGCTGCGCACATTGTTTTATGGAACATATACATTTAAGTCTATCAACAATCCAACGTGAACGCTTCAAACGTTAGCAGGTTATGTAAAATTAAGGGGAAAAATGTAAAAATATTTTCTACATTGAAGGAATTATTTTATTGCCTTCACATGAAAAATATAGATAATTCATAAAATTGCTTTAGCATAGGTTATGATTCTAAGTATAGTTATAAAATAAAATTCTAATAATCTTCAAGTCATTAAAGCGGTATTTTATTGCTTTTTCATGTATTCCACTATTTACAATAATTTTTTACTAAAATCGACATGAGCAATACGACAATACACTTAGTTCTGTATAAACTTGCCAGCTCGACCCGAGCATCGCTATGCAGCAACCTCGCGGTTCCTACAAGCTCTTGTGCCTGCAACACACACACAAGTAGTGTATTGTGCAACGAGCATACAATAACACAGTTGCAACTCAGTGTTCACAACTGACGACTGGGTTTATAGCGAAAATACCCGCAGAGCGTTCTACGTCGCTGCCAACTACATAAAACTCAATTGTTCACTCTCTAGAGTTGGTAGACATTCAGGCCTCATATTACGGCTTTGTTACTTTTATTTAGGGACGAACTTAGTTTTATGAACAGATTTACTGAATGTAACAATTTCTCATAGGAAATATATTGAACAAATGAACTTGGCACAATATAAATGTGTAGGCCTATCATGTCAAAAACAAATGTATAAATGTAAAATGCAGCTAGTGAGTATACTAACGAATGCTGCATAAATACATTATTTTAGTTTCCACTATTTGTTATTATCAGTGGTTGTAGTTGCAAGTTCATAGACTTCGGTACGGCTTAGATGTTCATATTCGAGTTGCGGCGGCCTGGCATTGCGTTGTAAAACAAGTATGGACAACTTAGAACAGTTTAAGTGTAGAATCATCCTGAGTTGTATGATATTCGTCCGTGTGAGTTGAAAATATGAACCAAATCTGTGCATAAATAAATACGCGCTGGCCAGTATATGTTTCGCCGACAACCACGAAATATTTTTCGAATGTAAACTGTAAGGTAGTGGAAACAATGACTTATATTTTGTTCTGGAAGTTGTCGAATTGGCATGTATGGTACTGTTGGTACGAGCTCGCAGAAATACACCTTATGTGCGCAGCAAAGAAATGTTCAGACAGGAAAGTCGATGACTAGAACGCCATATTGTCTCTGGTTTGTTGTCGTCAATACTGGTGTGAGTGTGTATTGTTGTGGTGGACATTCTACAAAGTTGGTACTTACAAAGTTACCAATCTGTCATTTGTTCTCGTTATTTGAATGCAAACAGACAACTTACATATGTTTATAACAAGGAACCGTCTTACTATATGCTTCGTTCTATCTCATGTTTGTCCAGTTTCAGAGTTTGACAAGGCCCGAAACTTTCACAGCTGCTATGTCTATACATAGTAAGTATTTCTATCTCACTACCTAACATTATTTATATTGGCACTGGTCACTTGAGTCGCAGGTTACAAGACAGTTTGTGTATACGTTACTACAACATTATTCGCTTCACGTGTTCAGATGAAATTAGTTTCACGAGGTTATAGGATAACTTCAGAAATTTTTCCGTTTTCCGGTTGTAGGTAGTTCGGGTAAAGAATGCGTATTCAAACCATATTAATTTTGTCTGTTGCATTTACCTGATTTTGTGATTTAAAGTTTAATTTTAAGTTGTGAGTTACATAACCTCGATAGTTTACTAATTTGTCTGTAATAATAATTTCAAGAAATAAGAAAATTAAATAATTTTAAAAAATTGGTAATCAAAAGACAACTTTCCGCGAAAGTAAGAACGTAATAAGTGCAGTGACTACCTTCAAGAACATCTAAGGAAATATCAATACGTAAACTTTCTGTGAAACAAGTTGTTGCGAGAAATAAGTAAATTTACGTCGCTGATGCGCCATTCTCTTCAACGTTGGTGTTGCATCATTCTTGGACAACAAACATAAACTTGATAATAAAAATAATTTTTGAACATATCTTGATTTTCACTCTATACTGCAGCTGTCGCAGCCGCATACTAGTTTTGAAGCCAATTTTTCCACTTTATATTGCACTAAAATAATAATGCAGAAATAAATAAATGTCATAACTTACGCATCTCTTTCGATAGTTACGAACGTCTAATAATCAGGGAGTAGTGACGTCTGAACGTATTGTAGTAATCATAACGTAGATGTAGCTAGAGAAACTTAAATCCTGTTGTACGAGCATTGACTTATGTTAAACATTGTCAACTGTTTTAAGATTTGTACAGAAGAAAACAACAAATCCATGTTTGACAGCGAGGTTAATAATTTAACCAGAATTTTTCCCGACATACGCGAACGTAATATATATTAAGACTTATTGTGAAAATACTCGAGAATCTTTTCTAGTCAATCAAAAGTACCTATATGTTGTAAATAGAAGATTAAATATCCTACATATCAGTCTGTGGTATGTGCTTAGCATACTTGAGGGTTCAATGTTTGTATACATGATAGTTCAGTTAAATAAGCGGACTTTAAGCTATATTAATAAACTACTAATATATAAGATCATACTTTATGTGCGTGTATTTAGTTGGCACATATATATGAAGTGCGTTCATTGTAAGTACAATGCATTCACCAATCTATTTCGAAATTATTTGGTACGTGAACTTTACGATTATTATATAATCAAGTTCATATTCAGGAGAAATATAAAATTAACAATTTTTAAATTCCACTTTCACCGAAAGTCAGTACATATGCAAGGCAGTACTTTACAATGTTACAGACATATACTGCGCTTCGCATATTTAGTGGTTCTACAAAGATTTTTTTTTTTTCAGAAATTCATTTTCCAAAGAGTTTCTTTGTAAAAAGAACGCAATCTTACTGGCAGGCAGCTTCAAGAGTGAAAGATGACATTTGTGAAAATGTGTTTGCCTATAAATATCGGCATACTGGCAAGACAAGAAAACTGTTCTTATTAATTGCGAGTAATATGAGAACACGCTGGGCACATTAGTTTAATAGTATTTAGCCTCGCTGTTGGAACTAAGTAACTCTGAGGTCGGCAATTATCTCTCTCAAGGCTGCGAACACTCACTAACAGGGAAGGTTTTAAAGTGTCTCGTAATAACTTAAGATCACTGGGTGTGAATTCACTCATTGCGTCATTAACCAGGACATGTAATTAGGTTGTAATTCCCGGGAAGAGAAAGGTACTGCACTCACGAATATTGCGAGAATCATTGCAGAACATTGCTGAGCGCAATGTATGTGTGGAGGTAGGAAATAAATGTCGCTTTGTTATGTCACGTCTCTGTGACTACACGACCTGATGGTCGGATGTTAATAAACTAGACATTATTTGTTCATTAGCAAGCACTTAGCCATTTATATGGCTCGTACATCAGGAAATAAAAAAACACTCGTGGAATATAAAAGTCTTTGTTCAAGGTCATGATGAACGTTATATCTTACATTTCACTGTGCGATGTTTAGGAAGTAGATACGGAAGTATTAATTGATTAAATTACGTTGAATGTCGCTTGTAAAAAAACCTTTTTACACATTGCGACTGTCGTTTAATAGAATACATAAAAAGGATATGTAATTTGAAGTTGCCTCTTCATGGGCGGTTACATACGTTCAATATCATAACTTTTACAACATGAGAATAGTTTGAGATGTATGAATATTATCATAGTTTAGAACAAGAAATTAATTAAAATTTGCAATTTAAAAAGGTCGGTAAATTGATGTCGAAGCAACCTACTTCTCAACCAAAAGTTTTTTCTATTCACCCGTAATTTGTACACGTTACTTTTAGTTGTTTCGATAATCACTCGAGCTTCATGGTACTTGAATGTAATATATAACCTTGTTTCTTACACAGCAGTCTTCGATATAGCATATTCTGTCTTTACCCGCCACCTCGCATCCACTGCGCTTCTGTTTGGCGTTCTTGTCTGTTCCTATTTTATGTGACTTTACGAGCCGAGTACTTTGTGGACTATGGGGTGTGATTCGTTAAGAAAATCGTTGGATACCCAAAGTTGCCATACAAATTATTTTTACAATGTAAATGTTTTTTTCTTGTAAAATCATAAATTTATAAACTTGTATTTGAAATTCGTCTTCGCGATTTGGTATTTAAGTTATTTTATTCGATAGTGAACTTGAAAGTAATTTAGTAAAATTTGTTAAGCAAATAATAAGAACTAAGTATAATACTGTTGATTAATGTCTACACAGAGATTGGAACTTGCGACCAACTCATTATACCTACAAACCGTCCCAGTTCCTGCTCATTTATTTAATTTAATAATTTTACGATATTTACATATAAATATGTTTAACATTCTTGTCTAAGCAGCGCTTCTCCTGTAAACATACTCACTTAACTTCTGTTAAATATGGTATATATCATGAACTGCGAATGAAAATGTACATTACCAATTTAACACACTTTTTTTTAACAAGAAAATTATCTCGAGCTTTATTAAGAACGCGTACCTTTAAAATGTTAAAACTATTGAAGTTACAAAAATAATGTTACTTGTACCAGTATCCAGAAAGACGAAGTATGATGGGAGTAATACCTGACATCCATGGAAAAATGTTCCAAGTAACTTGTTTCAGTGGCTTGCTTGCACATGTGTAACTGTGTTAGATGCTCAGTGATTGGTTGTTGTATATCACACGTGGCATGGAGTTCCACTCAGAGTGTAGTGTCTCAGTATATTTCTACTGATTGGCGCAGACAAATAAGCGATGTTGACAATAACCATGAAGCAAGGCGGCTGGCTTAGACGCCAAGCATTAACAAACACTTAACACACTTCTGCGACTGCAGCTGGACGACAGGCAACTTGACAATCTTTCTAACCAATAACAAGTCAGGAATATGAGGACTGTTTGAGAATATATAGTCCAGTGGAGTCTAGCTTGGAACTCACGACATGTTCCTGTCTACATCTATAAGTAATGACTTATATTTCCCTTAGGAGATGTAAAATGCACAAAACCGAGCTTGAAGCAAAGCGGGCTCGAGATGCTGGAAGCTAACATATCAATGCGTAGTTAATTATGGCCTATATTAATGAAGCTTCCCATCACACGTCTGGCTGGCTCCAAGGAACGAACACAACTGGTTTGTAGCGTGGTTGAAGATGCTAGGTTGTCGTCCTCATCTCTAGTTTACTAAACTCATTATGCATTAGTAGTTTAGTATTAAAGAACTACAACGCAACATTCGTTTCTAAACACAAAATATAAATGTCAACAAAGTAAGGGAATGAACGAAATAAGTGATCCTACTACTGAACTAGGAACTAGGAACACGAGCTGACTGAACTTAGGTGCAGCTATCATAGCCGGTTAGTTGTACAAGTTGAACATGAAGTATCCACGTTCACTCCAAGTTCACTGCTGTTTCTGGTTACTGTCCTGTTTTACGTGACCAACGTTTAGAAATATCGTAGTTCATGTATATGTCCCAGTTAAACAATTTAAACAAGACGTCACCGGGTACAACCCACATATTAGTATTTCATATTATAAACATATGGCATAACAATGATTACTGTTTATTGCTCGTCTTCTATGTGCTCGCATACTATAACTGCCAGGAAACTTTAGAAAATTGTTGTGTGTGGCCCGCGAAAATTTCTGCCAACAAGTTCATTGAGGTGGAGAAAAAACGGGGATGAGGGTCTCACAACAGGATAACCTAACAATTAAGTATATATATATATGTGCCTACAGCGGGTTGTGCTTGCTTTGCGAATGTTTTTGCTAAAATAAATATTAATTTGGTGAGAAAATGGCAGTGGAGTGGGGGGCGGGGGGCAGAAAAGGGATGCACAAAATATTTAATTGACGTAGCAACGCATACCGGGACAACTAGTATACAAAATAATTGTTACGCCCCTTCCTATGTTTCTCCAGTATAACAACTGCAACTTACATTATATTGTGCAAAGACACTTGCTTCGTGTTTGTCTTGTTCACCTTACCAGGATGTATCACAATATTGACCTTGCTCGCCTTGCTATAATGTATCACAATATTGACCTTGCTCGCCTTGCTATATTGTATCACAATACTGACCTTGCTCGCCTTGCTATAATGTATCACAATATTGACCTTGCTCGCCTTGCTATAATGTATCACAATATTAGCCTTGCTCACCTTACCAGGCTGTATCACAATATAGACTTTGCTCGCCTTGCTATAATGTATCACAATATTAGCCTTGCTCACCTTACCAGGCTGTATCACAATATTGACCTTGCTCACCTTACCAGGCTGTATCACAATATTGACCTTGCTTGCCTTGCTATAATGTATCACAATATTAGCCTTGCTCACATTACCATGCTGTATCACAATATAGACATTGCTCGCCTTGCTATATTGTATCACAATATTAGCCTTGCTCACCTTACCAGGCTGTATCACAATATTGACCTTGCTCACCTTACCAGGCTGTATCACAATATTGACCTTGCTCGCATTGCTATAATTTATCACAATATTGACCTTGTTCGCCTTGCTATAATGTATCACAATATTGACCTTGCTCACCTTGCTATAATGTGTCACAATATTGGCCTTGCTCACCTTACCAGGCTGTATCACAATATAGACCTTGCTCGTCTTGCTATAATGTATGACAATATTAGTCTTGCTCACCTTACCAGGCTGTATCACAATATTGACCTTGCTCGCCTTGCTATAATGTATCACAATATTGGCCTTGCTCACCTTACCAGGCTGTATCACAATATTGACCTTGCTCACCTTACCAGGCTATATCACAATACTGACCTTTCTTGCATTGCTATAATTTATCACAATATTAGACTTGCTCACCTTACCAGGCTGTATCACAATATTGACCTTGCTCACCTTACCAGGCTGTATCACAATATTGACCTTGCTCGCCTTGCTATAATGTATCACAATATTGACCTTGCTCGCCTTGCTATAATGTATCACAATATTAGCCTTGCTCACCTTACCAGGCTGTATCACAATATAGACCTTGCTCGCCTTGCTATAATGTATCACAATATTGGCCTTGCTCACCTTACCAGGCTGTATCACAATATTGACCTTGCTCACCTTACCACATTGTATCACAATATTGTTCTTGCTCACCTTACCACATTGTATCACAATATTGTTCTTGCTCAACTTACCACATTGTATCACAATATTGTTCTTACTCACCTTACCACATTGTATCACAATATTGGCCTTGCTCACCTAACCATGCTGTATAGCAATATTGGCCTTGCTCACCTTACCATGCTGCATCACAATATTTGCCCTGCTCACCTTACCACGTTGTATCACAATATTGACCTTGCTCACCTTATCACATTGTATCACAATGTTTGCCTTGCCTACCTTACAACACAGTATCACAATATTGGCCTTGCTCACCTTACCATGCTGCATCACAATATTTGCCCTGCTCACCTTACCACGTTGTATCACAATATTGACCTTGCTCACCTTATCACATTGTATCACAATATTTGCCTTGCCTACCTTACAACACAGTATCACAATATTGGCCTTGCTCACCTTACCACATTGTATCACAATATTGTTCTTGCTCACCTTACCACGTTGTATCACAATATTGACCTTGCTCACCTTATCACATTGTATCACAATATTTGCCTTGCCTACCTTACAACACAGTATCACAATATTGGCCTTGCTCACCTAACCATATCGTATCACAATATTGGCCTTGCTCACGTTACCACGCTGCAGCTCCTTCAATTCGAGCGAAGGAGAACAAAACAAAGAGTAAGGTAGCTTACTATGAGTCGTCTATCAATGCTTCAATCACAATTAAGCACGTAGTAGAACAGTGTAGAAAATGTAAAAAGTGCTCGGCATGTGGATCGAAACACAGAACCAGCGCATTCTCCTGTAAATTCACGTGTCTCCTGAACGAAGCACTCAAATATTTTACAACTTTGTCTCCAGTTGTACCCTTCATCGCAACAGGCATGTATGCATGAGTGCACAAAAGAGAATACGCTTTATAATGTGTTCAGGTAAAGTGTTTATTTAAACTGAAGTGATATTGATAATGCCGTTATATATTTTGTTGTGTGATCTCGCTGCATCTCCCGTAATCCAGCTGTTATCACTGGCGAGCGATGTAAACTAGAACGTGTGCACGGCCAGACCTCCCTGTACTTGTAATATTCCTGGTAGTTTTGTTTCACGTTATGTAAATACAGCAGTAACTTATATGTCACAGGTTTAAGAAACGATATATAAATATAGTATAGGCCTATGTTTTTCTGACATGTTAATGTTATTGTTAAGAGTGAAGTTAATGCAAATTTACAATGGTTTAAATAATTCTTATTTTTGTACAATACGTAGTATGATTTATAGTCACACGTTGAGACAAATTTGTAGTAATGAAAGTTTTCTAGCTTTCATAATTTTTGTGTAATGGAGTGTCAAAACCAAAACTTGCATGAGTAAGTTTTTATACAAGAAAGTCAAACCAACCACTTACAGGAATGAAATAATTCTCGTTGAATAATAGTATCCCGGGCTATGACAAGGTATGTATACAACTAGCATTGAATAGTTTACAATTTTTAAAAACTTGCTGGGTAACTTAAAAAATTGCCAAAATACCACTAATTTTTAAAAATACACCAAGTTTCAATGCGGTTTATTTACATACGACTTTAAGTAGTCCGTAACACTGTACTTCAGTGTAAATTATTTCATTTCTCTAAGCCAGTTGGTTTTACTTTATCGTATAAAATTGATTTATGCAAGTTTGGGCTTTGACCTTCTATTGTATGAAAACTATGAAAGTCAGAAAATTTCCCCTATATAAAAATTATCACAATATATGTCTACAAAACCAACGATATCTCGAACAATTATAAATAGAATGAAAATTATTTAAATTTTGAGTGCAAATCAACCCCCCCCCCCCAGAGCTACGTTAATTTGGCGGATTCATCTGGCCTAGATTGCTCAGTCCTGTACACGCTCTGGATACAGTCGATTATTCATTGTCTTACAACATTACAAGCGATAGCTCTATGAATCATTTCCTTATTTACTACTGGCTTGCAGTAGTCAAACGCGTTTCGTGACAGTCGCCAGCTATTCACACACGTGATTATGAAGCATATATTTTCGGCGTTCAACCTGACCTGGAATGTATTTGCGAAACTGACGTACCTCTAGTTGTGAGCAATTATTGTAAAATGTGGCGCAATGCAAGGTAAAATATGCCGTACATATCGTGAAATGGCTCTCAAGTAAATATTCCAGTAAAATATCGCCAGGCACATGATTCATAGAAAGTGGCAAGAATATTTAGTGCCAATGTGTTTCCTTATGATTATAGCTGTGTACAGTTGTATGGTACAGTTGCGATAATAACAGAACGTACAGTTGTGGCGTGCCAAAGTTATTGCTGGCCCAGCCAAATGTCAATCCTACCAATTACGAGATGAGGTCAGCAAACATTCAACTTATCTCGTACTATCATTATACAGCACTCAACGAGCAGTGTTGTGGGAAGTATCAAGATTTACAACAGGTACTCAATACAACAGTATACAAGCACTGACCAATCACAACTATATATTAGCCATTGTCTAGAGTTGTTATATATTATAACATATTTCAATATTCAGTAATATTGAAGCTCTCTAATAGCAGTGATGCTCTTTGCCTAGTACGTCGGATGTTAATGAACAAAGTAATTGCGTGAGGGAAATAATCTCTCAGAAGAATGCTGCTACAAGAAAATGACGTAGTTAAGTTAGGAAGCGAGGAAATTTCAACTTCTACCGACGTCCTGTATTTTCATACGTATTTCCATGGCCGTCCCATGATTCACGGCTCTTGCGAAATTTCATACGGTAAAAGAAATGCGGGAATTTGTGGAAAGAAGGCAGCTCACGCGAGGCAGCTATAACTAAGTCCTAGATAACAATCGAGTATACTGTTCCTGCCATCTACCACAATTAAGAAATTGTTAGCGAAAGTATGGCCGGCGATTAATTTCCGAGACTTTTAAAAATCCACTTCCCCTACCTTTTTTCGTCTACTTGGTCGTAAAATACAGCGCATTTTCTGCCTGGTGATATTTCTCTCGGAGCGCAATAATAGGTGGCCGTCAGGAATCTCGCGTGTCTGGTTGGAATTATCAACACTACTTTGTGTTTAGCGCCAATCACGGAAGATATCAAGCAAAGAAATAATCTCGTCTCGTTTAGAGCCTGGTTTAGGCGATAACACGCGGCTGGAAAAGTGAAACCCAAGTCTGCTGTGTATTGGCTTAGTTTTATTTTCTCTGAGTGTTTGCAATTATCTTTCATATTGTCGCTGCAATGTTGTATATTATATGTCGACGTACTGTATATTTCGTGTCGCTATTCACAGAGAACGTCCATACGTCCAACATAGAGGAATTGTTTAGCTTATATTCGTGTCGTGTAACATGGATGTTTTATACCAGACATTACAAGACAATTACTCATATCTGCTGCTACACGACACAAATGTAACAAAAATATATTTTACTGTTGTTTCGTTCATTTACTTCATGTGTGTTCCCCATCAGAATGATTATGCAACAAACTGGTATTTCAAATGTGTGCCACTTGCTGGCGTGCGATTATGAAATAAAAGCAAACAGTCTACTCTGCCGGAAACTCTACCTTTGATGTAAAATTATAACATTAATGTAACATACTCCTATTAGCTAAGGTTTGCAATAAACAATGATTGAAATGTGTGTAAAGTAACGTGAAGTATATGTACTAGCCAGTGTTAGTGAGAGTCCATACTGACGTGGATAAAACTACTCAACGTAAACTTACAACAACGTATAGTACAGTCTGTGTTACGAGATTAGATTGAATAAGGAAACTGTCTTGTTCAAAGACGTTACTTTTCTATATATAAGTTTTGATATAACTAATGATGAGGAACGTTAATCATTTTTATTGAGGAATAAATTATTTTTCGATCTTTCGAAAATAACACGAAATCATATTTGAGATTTACATAAAACCTACGTAAAATACTTTTAGCTCGTAAGTATTAAATACAACAATCTGGCGTGGTTTCTCAATAAGGAGCAATTTTCCTTCACAAATTATACATAGAGTAACTTGGTTGAAGTGAATTATCTTGAATGTCGATTAATTTATAATAAACGTGAAGAGAAACTGCTTGTTTCAAGTGCGTGTAATGCACTGTACTTACTATACTTGAGAGTTATATATAGGGACCCCTGTTTTTCGCGAAAAGAATTTAGCCTCACTTTGTTGCAGTGTCTTGCGTACACACCTGCAATTCTGCTTCATGATTATTGGCAGCGTGTCTTTGTGAAGTGACGTATCTCATTTGACTGTGCCAATCAGAACAAGGTTACTACGTCTGTGATTTGCCGGTAGAATTCCAAGGCTCCTGACAGTTAAAATAGCGAATCACTGATCACGAAGCAGAACTGCAGATATGCACGTAAAAGTGGGGCGAAAATCACGGGTCCCTAATATATATGTGCATGTATGTATGTGTTATATTAAATCAGCTGTTCACTGCATGCATTCTACCTGTGTCTAGTGTTCGTCTCGGCGAGGTCCACATTGGTACATGATTTTAAGTGCGTTTTTTTTTATATTTTAAATAGGTTACATAGGAATAAGTATTTTTATGCTCGGAAACACTTTTACACGCATAATTGATTGTTGTGGTAAAGCCATGTCTGAAATTATGTCTGAATGTTGTCGAACGTAAATCTCTATCCTGGTTTGATCGCCACGCACTGGGTACTTCATAAACATATTTTTGTAACTCAGTATATTAAGGGGGCCGTCTGTCCCGGCCGCTCAAAGGTGTGCTGATGTGCGGCCGTTGCAAGTTTATTCGAGAACTGCTGAGCGAATGTAAGTGATGTCTGCTTAGGAATAGCGTTACACATGTCTATACACGTTTCACATCCTCCGTGTATCTGTAAACTTTATTTCCACTCTCCTGAAAACGGCGAAAATGTGTTTTTGCGGTCCTATTTAGGTATGACATTCTCGGCACAGAATCTTATAAAAATTATAGGCTTGTGCAATGCAGGTTTTCTTCAATATTTCCTGATACAATGTTAGGTTGACAGATAGATGCGAGCCATGATAAAGACTGCATAGAGACTTGCGACTAGAGGCTAGGCTGAGGTGTGATTCTTGTGATGTGTCACCCTTATAGCTTCCACACTTGTAGAACACGTGGTGATGTGCTCACTCGGGCGGTTAGCTATAAGAGCCTGCTATGTCACTTTAGTCGCTCTAGTGTAACAACTACATATCTCACTATATATGTTTATTAATACTCTCACTTTACAACAACGTATGTGGCACGTGCTTGACCTCATATTACAATGTCATTTGACATTTACGCCTACCATTTATTTACAACCTTTACCTTTCCTCTCTCTCTCTCTCTCTCTCTCTCTAATTATATATTAGATTCTAGCAAGCCGACCGTTGAAGTTGTGAATGTTCCCTTTCCCTACGAACCAAGAGTTTCTGTTAGAATGCAAATATGGTAAATAAATAAGTTCGCGACATGGAGATGATGTCACAAACCCAATACTTTCTCTCTTGCCGTGTACCAGCCCCGCCCCGTAGATCGCTATAAGCTCTGTGATTGGCGGGCAGGCACGTATACTGGAGGTAGAACATCCAGTTCAACCAGTCAAGAAAGAAGGCGCGTGTATTGTAAGAGAACTAGTTCTGTAATAATGTCGTTGTAAACATGTGACAGTTGGCAGTACATGTTGGCGGCCATATTGTATCTGTCTGTACTAGCGGCGCGGTGACTATTCAGATATAACTACAGTACAACATTGTTAGTACTTGGCTGGGGTGGAAGATAGTACTGTCAACATAACTATCAATACATATGACATAGTCAGGCCTAATATATCGCGCCATCAATAGAATAATATCACACATGTAAAGTACCACTGTCTATGGCAAGACAAATACTATCTCAGGGTAGAACATTACAAAGATGAAATGATACTATGCAATATTCTTAACATATATATATATATATATATATATATATATATATATGGTGACAATTCTTTGAAATAGGCATAGTAACATGTATAAATACGAAATAATGTTTAATTACCTGCTGTCACATTTCAATTAACACATCTTGGCAAGAAACACTGAATGCACACATGCTGCATTACGATATGAAATGTATAAATAATGAAATTTTAAAAGTGATGAAATGAGTGAATGTGTTATTATGAATGTCTAAAGTATGGATATGTGATAATGTATGTAAAAGCCTCTTGCAGCGAGGCCAAGCAGAGGCGATAGTAATAAACCTAGTAAAGAACACGCAACCAGTGTGTGTGTGTGTGTGTGTGTGTGTATATCACACACACACACACACACTTGTTGACAGTCAGACTGTAGGAATTGTTAAAAGCGCTGTCAACAGCAATTTTCATCGCCATGGTTTTATTTTTGTTGTACATAATTATTTTTTTTCATTTCAGACACAAAATGTGACTAGTTATTTCTCTTAAGAAATAAATTTTCTCTCGTAGTTTTCGCACAAGAGTTCGCTAAATGTCAAAATTTCGATGTTATCCTTTTAAGGACACTTAAAACAACTGACATACCAAATTGAAAAAATGTTATGTGGAGGAAGATGTTACAGGCTACTACAATATGTTATACTAAAAACATTTTTTGTATTAAAATAAAAAGGCTAAAAATTAAAATAAAAATTTAAATTTCTTTTTTTTTTAATCCAGAAGTATTTTATTTTGTGGTGTAACATAGCTGATCTTGTAGCCTACAACACTTTTATTCATTGTGTATTTTTTTTTTCAGTTTGCTAAGTGAGTTGGTTTTAGTGTCATCCTTAAAACACTTAACTTGCAAATTTTTACTTTAACGAGCCTTTAGGCAAAAACTATGCGCGAAAAAAATATAACGACAAATTTTAGTCACATTTTGTGTCTAAAATTAAGGAAAACATTTCTAGTACAAATAAATAAACAAAAATATGTTGGTGAAAATTGCTGCATACTGTTCCCTAAACGTCTAGTCGCGTTGAAGCGACAGTATTGTTGTAGAAACAACACTTCTGTATAAATAGCGACAATGTCCAGGTTGGTTAAATGTGTCGTCTAGATTGTCTCTACTACAATATTTTGTGTTAGAAGAAACATGTTTGCTCCTGCTGCTAACAAACACGACTGTTGTTCCTATATGTTATATTGCAACAAGATTATTATATAATGGATCAGAAATATTCGCAAATATTTCAACAAGTCACAGTTAATCTTTCACGCGAGACAACTCCTCAACCTGTTATCAATACATATGTTCTGATAAATCACATACACATAACAATATACTTCCGTGCTTTTGTTAAACACAGCACGTATATGATGAGTGACATGACAGACGTCACTCAAGATGGTTAAATATTTCTCTTCCTACACTGAAAAAAGAGTATAGTTGTAGGAACCATACTTGTGTTAAAATAGGGACAACAAAACAGTTTGATTGTTGGTACTACTCTGGACAGTTCCTTCAACAATCTGTTCTGTAGAAGTTGCCATTTGGTGTGTAAAAGCAACAAGGCTCTTTGTTCCTTCTAGAAAACATATTGTTGAAGGAACTGTCGAGAGTAGTGCCAACAACCAAACTGTTTTGTTGTCCCTATTTTAACACAAGTATGGTTCCTGCAACTATGCTCTTAGAGTTCGTAGCCAAATATAACCGTTAACGCAAATAAATCAAACACAGTTTAACAGTTATTTTCTTTACTAAGCATATGTGGGTGCAAGGAAAGTTCGCTTGTCTTACTGACCTACTCAGAATGTATGTGCGTTAACCAGCTTACACGTAGACATATTTACACAACACACACACAACCAGAACTTGATGACTTTAATTTAATAAATACTTACATATTTGTCATTTATATACAATATCGTATCACAAAATGTAGTACAATTTTGCTTTCAATTTTTATAATACTTGGTTTCGGAAGGAATCTATTTATTACATTAAAATATGTTAATGTTGCGTTTATATGTTATGTCGGAACTAAGCGTGAAATGTGTAATTACTGTGATATAAGTTATTTGAACGCGTGATAACGAAGGATCATAGTAAACTTCTTCAAGGTATAGAGCGCAGAGAAGCCTATAAATAAAGCCTTATTCACACGCCACTGGAAAGGAAGAGCCAATAGGATCCTCCCTAGAGAATAGTTCAACTAGACGAGGACAGTTGACTTGCTTGTAACACGAACATCTAGTCCAATCACTCACCTTGTAGCTGCACATTCTACTAGTACTCGAACACACGTCATGTCTGTCACTCATACTTACTTCCAGGAAGAGAGAACTGTCTGTTGCAACTCCAGCGAGGTAGGCTAGGCTCCGCAGTCCTATACCTAGTGTAGTGCATTATACTGAAGAATGGTATTATATGATTTGAGGATAGTCGACGACAGACATAGCCTATATTAACAGTAGCGCATTGTAATATCTAGCGCCTGTAGAAAAATATTAACAATTTTGCAACGCAAATACTTTCTAACCAAGTTGCCCAACTAATTCTTTACAAGAAGATTTTATTTTTAAATTGGCATCAAAATATTTGTAGCTTTTATTCCATGTGTTCAATGTTAATTTATGCTGTAGGTACGTCTGCTTAATGAAATGTCATTCATAGATAGTGAAGATGATGTATCGCGGGAAAACTTGACTGTCAGCTAGGTTTCAACACACGTTCAGCTTATCAGAAGATTACTGGCTTTGGTTTGTACATGGAGCTGTTGTCCTATTTGACTGAGCCAATAAGAATCCCTTGCTGTAATATTTGATGCATGTTATTGGTCTGCAGACAGCTATGTCACAGACTAACTAGTAATACAGACGTGAAATTATGTCGCGGCTCTTTTGATACGAGCGAACTTCGCCGCGTATTGGTTGCCCGAGGTTGTTGATGCCAGCCCCGTGTATGTTTGGTTACTGCATGTTAAGGTAGGTTTCCTATTGGCCTGACTGCTGGCTAGCAAGGCAGCCACCTTACACTGATTGGCGGTAGGCATCTCCGCCATGTTGCTGGCCAGGGAAGCCATTTTGCTAGCGTGTGTGGCTGAGTTCGCCCTCCTACCTGCTATTTCATTTCTGTATTCTTAAATATTCTGTGGCTATGTCGTGTCAGGTATATATCACCCAGTCATACGCGTTGCAAGAAACTATAGCGTGTTCTAGGATATGTTGGCACGAACAATTGTCGCGATGTACCTTCCTCTCTCGTCGTAGAATATATGAGGGATGTTAGGAAAGTAAGTTTTGTTTTCTTGACACGGAAACTTGATTGTGATGTAAACATGAACTATGAACCTGGCATTACTTGTCGACATAGAGACATATGTCATAGTGATGGGAGAGATTGGACAACCCGGCCTGCAGCCACAATACTGCCCCATCAGACTGTCACATGTTGCCTGCATTGAAAGCCGTGCTCTCGTGACGTCACTCCCAGTACAACGCGACAGTTCCTTGCCTCGCAGGAACCGAGTCTACCAGAGCAGTTTCTTCTCAACGATTGTACGCTACGACTAGGAACCCTAGTTCC
Source organism: Medauroidea extradentata (assembly GCA_003012365.1). NCBI lineage: Eukaryota > Metazoa > Arthropoda > Insecta > Phasmatodea > Phasmatidae > Medauroidea > Medauroidea extradentata. The sequence goes on from PNEQ01072062.1 coordinate 31,561, forward strand.
TCGTGAAAACTATTCTGCCCTACTTTGTTTCAGTGTCTTACGTGCACACCTGCAACTCAACTTCACACACGCTGGGTGTTACGGCATCCAATCACTGACCACATAGCAGAGATGCAGGTGCGCACGTAAGCCACTGAAACAAAGTGATGCAAAATACTGCCGAGCCCTAATAATACAATACAAGCAAACAACTCAACACATTATTATAATCGACATCAGAGTTCAATTAAAAATGTTTCTAAAATTCAAATTTCAGAAAGATATTACAACCCCCATATTTATAATAGTCGGTTTGTCTTGAAATCTAACAAATATGCAACAAGTTAACTTTGTCAGCAGAAATGCGCTTTTTTGCCACAGTTAATGCGGTAACATTTCAAGTATTTAGTTTGCAAAAATTTCGAAATCGTATGATCGAGTGTAAGTTAATTGTATATTGCGTAAAAATTTCTTCTGATAAAAACAATTATTGTGCGTATTTTCGAGCTGCAGCGATTAGTTGATATATATTTCCTACGTACGATTTGAAGACTTCGGTTGATTATTGTCGCAATGCCGCGGCGTGGGTGACTTCACAGAGAGGCGGCCAGTGGGTGCTGTGTAGTCAACAAACCACAAAGAACAGTGGTGTCCCTGGAACCCGGTGACTTGAGGAGTAAAGTGAGTCTTACCCAACACCTTGCAAACTCCTGGATTCAGCGGGGATTGCTCGGCCTCTGGGCATAGCTGGGAGCCAATCAGAGGGGAGGATTTGACGGCCTGGTGGGGGTGCGAGGAATGGTATAGACATCGAGCTAGCTACCGGGGTAGTTGGAGAAGAGAGTCGGCGAGATAGTCTGCTCGGGCGGTGACCGCACCTAGGGACTCTGCTTCGAGTCTGGGTGCGACCTCTGGCTACAGATCTACCTTCAACGGCGGTACTAGAGGTGAGTCTTCTGTTGGTTTAGGGAAGAAGAGCGATCCCTTATCTTCTCCTGTGTCGCCTTACCCTAACCCTTCCACTCGCCTCTATTCTGTATTGCTGTTGTTCCTTGTTTCTTCTATAAGCCTATCTAATAAACTATGTAACCTTTCATCTCTACCTTACAGTATTTATATTCCCCTTCCCGGCTAGACTTTGTAATATTATGACATACATTTAAAACCTTGACATTTTATTTACAAGTACTCGCCTCATCAAAAACATTACCTAAAACATGGGGGAAACATATTTCATACAATATTTGACTGAAGTAAACTAAGTACTTGTTGCGCCAGGAGCAGGAAGTGTCACATTGAACAAGTATAGCAGAGTTAGATGAATGTCGTATTGTTGCAACGAGATACGTTATGCTGCGACCAGGAGTGCAACAATACCTTACTGACAATACGCGTAAACATGCAGGTTTTATGTAAGTTAGGTTATCCTGCAGGTTACTATAGTCAGTGTTGTGTCTCAGCTTGAAAGTGCTGTACTTGCACTTCCTAGTCCAGGTTCAAGTAAGCAGCTTTGAAACACTAGTTACTATATATGTATAATATTCCACACTTCCCTGCGACTCGTTAACGCAAACAAAACAACACAAGTTACAATCACAGTGTGTAGCCAGTAACGTAGACAACATGTAACAAGATAAGTCCTCGACTGCGCACGTACTCTATTATACGTGAAACCGCTCAACTTATCCATATTGTGTTTACCTACGAAAACAACACACACTTGAAACTATTCTTCTATGCTTTCAAACATTCAGCACGCTTGTTAGAAACATGATTTTCGGGCCTCTCAAAATAGCTAAAAAAAATTGTTTTTGGCTGCTGTAACTTCGAAAATATTACCCGAATTCGTAAAGTGCAAAGCGAGAGGCATGCGTTGGTACTCACTTCATATTACTAAAATACAAAATGTTGTCACCGCTTAAAGTCTGGAAGGAAAACCTTGCACGACAGTTTGGCGCTGCGAATAGAGGCGATATGCTTCTCGTCAAGCGTGGGACACTGGCTCTTATCACTACGCTGTTCCCACGCGTCAAAGGTGGATGTTTGACACCGGCGAAGACACCTCTTAAGTCACAACAAATAATATGTTTCAGTTACTCCTCTAGGCCCGGTGGAGTTGAAAAGTGCTCATATTATTGCAAACCAAGTAGGCCTATAGTGAGCTTGTTTGTACAGCGTGTACAACACATATAAGCATATATGTCGTTAGAATAAAAGTGAATAGCGACTGCAGATTTAACCTTTGAAAATATCACAAGCTGTTACTGCATTTCATTCAGCATTAGGCTGGCAATACTTACCTTACTTGTTGTATGATTGGCTGAGAATCACCGGATGTTGTTCCGTGTGTTTTGTATTTGAATAAACCGATATTGAAATAAAATCAATGGGCATAGACATACGTGTATGTTATATGAGTGATTAACTGTTTAAATGGAACTGTGCAGTTTTCTAGTGCTCGCACAATGTAGCGTAGACGTACAAGAGAGGGTAGCCATGTAGCATTGTTAACCGCACACACATCCTGTATGTATGTGATCAGCAATACACGACACTCAGGCCTTTGTTTGACAGTGTACTTCGTTACTAAGATAAGTTTACCTGACACGTCGTGTGTTGTACAATGTAAAATATATGCGTTTTATCACACATGATAAATAATATGAATAAAATGCGAGAGTGTGCGATTGTCTAATTGTACAAAGTGCTAGACATTGTGTGGACTGTTATGTTTAACAACTGATTGGCATTTTATTTAGAATTACTTGACATGAAACAGATCAACGTTACTGTTCTTTGATTGTACGTGAAAATAAATTGTAATGCTTCTTAGTGGCAAGGCACAACAGCAATTTTGTTTTTCGAATGTAATAGAGAACAAACTGAAGGCAATTGTTTACACGTTTCGTATTTGTAATCGAACACGTTGTGGGCCTTACTTATGTTTAGCTCATAACAAATCGCTCACTTTGTCTGTATTTAAAATATATAAGCACATGAAACGTTTTCTTTCTTAATTTAATGAGTTATTAAAATATATTTTAATTTCCGGAATGTTCGTTTGGTATTATATGGTATTCAAGATGCTATGGGACTGAAGATATGCGTAGATCTGCTTCACATGCAAGACAATGTTACCTAAATGACTAGAAACTATAAGCAAACAAGTTTAATGTTTTGTTAAGTAGCTTACAATAAACTGGTTGTAAAATGTCGCAGAGCGTTCAAACTCGAGTACTTGTGTAAGATATCTTACGCGATATTGAAATATTAAAAAATATTTGTTACATATTTTTGTGTTAATACTTACTACATAAAAAGTACCTAATGGCAAAATTAAAATAATTGAATGAAAAAATATTGCAGCAATATTCATTAACGAATTCTGTAAATAATACATTTGGTTTAAAATAGTTATGTTAAACATATATCTATTGGTAAGAAAGTAATTATAGTATTGTCTAGTAAAAGTAGTTGAGTACAAGCTTCGTATGTATCACGACATAAGTGTGTTAACTACTATTTACTGTGGGGAGACGACGAGTAGTTATGTGCGGTGTGACAGACAAGAGTATATAAGTAGACATGTGGCATATATGACGTAATACATGTACAAACTACTTGGACAGTAGTAGTTAAGTCTAGGAACATTCAGTTACAACACCGTGTGCTAGCTTAGTGATAACATAGGCTAGACCACTGAGCTGACATTACCTTCGAGACTTACACAACCTTCATTGTTTCATTACTGTATGTCAGTACTGTACTACACCTTGTTTCCAAGGACAATAACGGTGGTTACGACACTCGGGATAGACACTAGCTGCAGTACATTGGCTGCTGTCCCAGCTTCATTACACACATAATGTCTGACTTCATGTTTGTTGGTGCCTGACCTAGAGATCTCCAGCCAGTCTAACCAACTGTCATATTCACACTTATTGTATTCTATCATTGTGCTTTTCTTAATTTTGCAATTAAATAACCTTTTATCTTGTAAAAATACTAAGAACATGTCTGCAACATTGTAAGTCTAGTGGGGGAAGTACAATTTCGAATCATCTGTATAGATGGAGGAAAATCGGGAGGATGTTTTCTGCCAGCGTATCAGTGTATTGTCCTGCGTCATGTATTATTGGCCGGCATGTGGCACAGTCTAGTTGTTTACAGACCAATCACAGACTGCAGTAGTAGTGCACCAGAGTTATCATTGGTCCATTCAAATAGGGATTTGAAAGTAACGAAATAAAAGAGTCAGAAATGAATACATTGCATTAAAACCTAGCAAACAATCAACTTTTCCCGCGATAAATCACATTATCTAATCATCTCTTTTCATGTTGATCATGATAACGACATTATTATTGTAGAATACCGTAAAACGAGGCGTATAGGATCAACGAGGGGTGAATAGGATCAAAATTTTAAACAAATTCCTCGATTAAAACTTTTATTTTAAAATTTTCGTTCCAATAAAAGTAGTTGTAAACAGTGTTAAATGGTGTACCAAGGAAAAATGTTTCTTAAGCAAATTTTTCACTGGTAATATTGTTTTAAATATTTTGATTCTATTCACCTATTGATCCTATTCATCCCGTTTTACGGTAATTGTTAAACCAAAATGTGTACGGGAAATTGTTCACAATAATACGTGAACACACCGGGATTCGAAAGTTTGCTCGCACAACCGTTAACCACGCAGTTTACATCCAGAGCCATCCAACTTACTTGAGATTGTTAGCTTTCAAATGCTAAGGGCTCAGACTACATATATTTTTAACGTAATATTTTTTATATATGTAGCAGATATTTTTTTCTTATTTTAGACATAATTTGTGACTAAATTTTGCTCTTATGAAATATGTTATATCTCATATTTTAGCGTAATGACTCAGTCAAAATTTGCAGTTTACGGTTTTATGTAGACCTACACCATTAAAACCAACTGACACAACAAACTGAAAAATTAACAGTGAATAACAAAGCTGTTGTAGGCTACAAAGCTTCCTATATGAATATAAAACAGTTTTGTATCGGAAAAAATACTGAAATTTGAAATTAAAATCTTTCAAGAATTATCCTAAAAACACAAAAAAAATTGTATATGTTCTTCAACCACATCGATATTTCACCAATAGCCTACCTATAGCATTATTTAATTAATACTATGTTATTGAATTTGTAATGAATATAGCGAAGAAGCACATAAGAATTTTTACCGCACATAATTGTTTGTTAACTGTCTGTTACAAAGTTCTCACAGTGTTTTGTTTGTAAAGTTAGAAACATTTGTTGTCATGACTGTCTTAGCTCATTCCTTCTCGACTATATATATATATATATATATATATATATATATATATATATATATATATATATATATATATATATATATATATACACACACACACTATATAACCTCGCTCACTTTCTATACATATATCGTGGTTCAATCTCAACAACAGCAAGTCAACCTCAGGAAATAATCAGGCATGTTTCATGTATATATGTCGTTATACTAGTTCAACTTGTGAGTCTATGATTAAACTGGAAAATGTCGTATGAAGGTTACATGGCATTAATTCACATGCACAGTTTCACATAATCTATTTTTAGTTACTGTCATTTCAAAGAACAACTTCAAACGTATAATTATTTTGTAGTTTCAAAGACTATGTCACCTCTGTTGTTAAAGTTATCAATGTTTGTTTAATAAATTCAGGCTGCGACGAATTACCAACAATAGGTATATCTTAATAGAAACATTAAGTTTTACGATTATGTGCAAATGTATGGACTAAATTGATACTAGAAGTCATTTAGTCTTTGTTACGTTGTAAGGGACAATTAATATATTAAATTTTGAATTAGCGTATTTATTTCATAACGACACTTTAATAATCCGAATACAATGTACGTAATGAAAGGTAATGCAATTTGCTAAGTCCCTATTGAAATATTTCTAGATAAATCTTATCGAATTCGGGGTTAGGAAGAAATGGAGAAAAATGAAGCATGATAAGTGTCACAGGTTATTTAAAACGTTCATGTTTAGAAACTTTACAAATACTGTTATACTTGTAGTGTGTGTAGCTACAGCAAAAGTAAAATTGTGCTGTAAATTTTTTTTTGTTACCAGCAACGAGAAAAATCATTATTTTTTTGTAAAAGTAAGTTCAGAAAATGCCTCTAAACTGCGATAGTCCACCGAAGTAGACGTTGTTTTATATCGAACACTTTGATATTAAACTGTGATTACGTCAGATGTAGGGGCCATTTGTAACTATACTGATATATCAGATTATATCCTTCATGACATACACTGGGTTCAACACTGCTACGTGTAACAACGATATTCATTTACTTTAAAAGGGTATGCATACAGTGAAATTGAAACGAATGTAATTATGCAGGCTTATTTATAATTGGCGGCTTGTTAAAGCTTGCAGACGTTGATACGTGGCTGGGTGATACAACAAACATTGTGACGTCACTGAGCAAACTACTTGACATACACATCTCACGAGAGACTATAACACATCCTAGCATTGAACATAGATGTAACTCGCTAAACTAGTTGTTACTTAGCTGTTGTTCTATGCTCGGTTCTGTCGCCTCTTGTCTGTCTTCAGTGGCGGCATACCAGAGTACCGCACAATACTGACATTCCTGCCTAAGAAGGTTCAAGTAATAAACATGTCAATATTTTAACAACTACGGACTGTCCCACTGCACGTTATATTAAGAGTGTTGGTTCTTCAAAACTTGAACGTGGAAAATAATTAGCATAAATAAATACAGTGTGTCTGTTTAGGTCTACAATCACCTTATGATATCATCGTCATAACTACAAACTATTATAATTCTAAAAATTACAATTTACTATTCGAATGTACGATGTATGTTCAGGATTTAACAAATGTTCTTGGTTATTTCGTAAATGTATACTGCTGATAGTTTGAAATACTAAATGAGGAATTAAACAAGACTCGTTCATGTAGGCCCAGGCTGCATGGAATAGGCACGGTTATAAGATTTGTTGAAACGTTTCCAAATTAGAACACGCGTTAAGGAGATGTCGCACAGACAAAACCCGCTAACAGACGCTGCTGAGTTAATTACTTGAACATTAACAACGAACTTCCGATCACTTTATATTCGCAATAAACAGTTTACTATTCCGTTCAACACGGACTCTAAACACGGCAAAATGGAACATTGTGAAACCTTCAAATTATACGTTGCACTTGAATAGCCGAGGCAGAAGGCAACACATTGACGTAACTGCAAGTAAGTTAACATCAACTATATTCTTGTTGTGATGTAATGTAAGTTGTATAGGATATACGTCTAGCATTTGAGACTGCGAGCTGTGTAGAGGTTATATAGTAGGCTAAATGAACGTAATATAAAGCAATGTTGCCACTATAATCCAACGTAGCGTGGCAAATTAGCAAGCCTACCTACATCGGCGTGCAACTAACTTATGTTAATAAACACTAGGTTAAAACGAAAGTTAGGTTATATATTACAATTGAACGTAAGTATTCTTGGACAAGTGTAGACATATATCAAGTCTTCGTGCAAAGATTCCAGGACAAGTGAAGCCACGTAACTAGTATAGACGACATTTGTAATTCTTGCTGGCGGTATTCGTTACACTTGTTCGTATCTCAGTTATCCGAATAACGAATATTAATGTTCTATGAGAGTTCATAAACGATCAATTTATGAAAACAACTACGTTGTATGTTTATAAATTTTATAAGTTTGCAAGAAACAAATGAACTGCCGAGCTAAACAAGTCAACCAGAACTCTTGGCTGGTAAAAGTGATGTCAGTTGCCATCACTTATATATATATATATATATATATATATATATATATATATATATATATATATATATATATACACACGCGCGCGCGCGCGTGTGGAATATGTGAGGTCTCCGTACCAACACTATCATCTCACAAGTCTGATGTGAGAGTAATTGTAAACATCAATATACATGTAACTGCACTTACGTGACGTCATTTATTTAAGTAGACTATAAATACTCCCTGCTTCTCTCGATATCATCTCTGGCATTACAAGACAAAGATGAATGCTTTGCAGAGTTTCTTCAACTGTTGCAATGTCAAAATGTTTGTTACAAGAAATATCTGACAAGGTAAAAGTATCATCTAAGTTACTGTGGTGCACATATCAAATGTGATAATACAGCATGCGCAAACATATTATCGAGAGAAACTTGCAGTTGTTATGTGACAAGACACTTATCAGAGCCACTTGCTGCCTGTGTCTTTATAGTCGTGTGTTACATGTGAGTACAACGCTGCAGGATAGAATGTATCTCCACAACACAAGCATTCAAACACTGCTATAGCGTGTATAAGACTATGCAGCCTAGCCTACACGCGAAGCTAACCTGCTACTACAACCTGCTCAGTCAAATATCGGCGCATGATAACAGACAAACACTACATTTGTTATGTAATGCAAAACATTTCCTGCTGTCAAAGAACAGTTGTACTCGAATGTGACGTTTTACTAACATGACTTTACCGCAACGATACTATAGCGACAAGAAAATGTCGCCCATTCATTGCTATACAGTCTATGATCCACTAAGTGTGTATTGTGTATCAGATGTCTGCACATTAGCTTCTGTCCCAGAGAACAGTCACACATCAGAACAGGCAGGATGGAAGTTAACCCTCGTTTATTTGAACTTTTCTAAAGTACGGTGAACTGTAGCACAATAGCTATCGAACAAATGAAACTGTAAATATATTCATATTATAGCTATTATAAAATGAATTCCCGAATTTTCCAGTGTTTACTAATTTGTTACACGTTATAAATATGAACGGCAAAAATATTCCAAATTCATTGAAAAATTCTTGCAACGAAGGTCGATGATTGAGTACCATGTTGTTCCAGCAAAAGCTGAATTTTGGCTGTAGTTTACATTTACAAAAACTAAGATACGACGTGAAAATACTCACAAGAAATTACACCGAGTCACAAATATTCAAAGAAAACCAATGTACAACTGCTGAGATCCGTGCCACTAAGCTCAGCCAATAACTGATAAGAAGACAATGTTAACATAAGACATGATGTCACTGACATAACTAGACATGTATGAAGACAGGAGATATATGTGCGACATTGAGTGAAGACAAGAAACATCGACCTCTCATGGAGCATACGTACAGAAATATGCAGTCTAGAGTGTAGGTCATTGAAACACGCAGCAATTAGTCATAACTATTGCCAACTGAAAGAAGCGCGCCATACATGACCTTCAGTATAATGTGCAACAGTCTTCTGGCCGAGTTTCGTAATGTCAAGTCTTATTTACTAGCATACATTCTCATTGGCAAACCCAAACTAAAGTTAGGCCTGTTGGAACTTTGTTTCTGAAAGATATTTGTCACACTGACGTCACCACACATCCCTACTGTGTTGTCCGCTAAATTACTTAGTAAATACGCGATTAACCCTGGCAAACAGTCTGCAAGTCTAATGCATTGTTGTTATGTACACAACATATAGTATAGTATAGTATGTGATACATTGGCTAGATACATGTGATGTACATACACGAGGTTGGCAGACTCACCGTTAGAACAGACAGACGACGTCTCTCCCGGCAGGCCACTGTCTGTGCCGCTCTCGTGTCCATCACTCAGCTCATCACGGCAGTGCAGTGACAGGTCACGTGGTCCCTCACCAGACGAGGCAGGGCTTGAGCAAGGTGACCGACCACCTCCCCCGCCAGCACCCAAGATGTCGGTGATCATGAAGCGTGATGCACGCGGGTGATGGTGATGTGACACCCTTGAGGCGGCATCGTCGTCATGTCGTAGCAATCGTAGTTTACCTGCTCCCACTGTCATCTCGTCCACAGTCATGCCTCCAGGCGCTCGACCGCCTCCACTATCACTGTCCAGGCCCTCCACTGCCGGCGGCACTATCACCATGTGGCGAGCTCTGGCGTCGTCGTCTATGCTACCTTAGCGTCACACATATCACTTCCTCGCTCGCCGACACTCGGCACAACACTGCCTCGCTACTCCACGCGGCTCTCACGCCACGCGTCCCCTCCCCTCCCCTCCCTGCAGCACAGCGGCCATCTTGGCCTCCTCCCCTCCCCTCCAGCCAACCAGCGCGCCGCCTGTCCGCGTGCCCAGCCAATCACAGGCCTCGCCCGCCCGCCCGTGGATAATTGATCCACGTGACGTCACCGGCGCGCTTGTCCATTAAAGAAAGTAGCGAAGGAGTGCGCATTGTCGTAGGATGAGCCGGAGCAGCTTGCTACGCGCCCCTCCCCTCTCCTGCCTGGCCTCCCCGCCCCTCCCCTCCCTATGCCAGGCAAACTACTGCAAGCTTCAACAGATTTGTAAACATTGCCTTTGCTTCATTTACTTCTTTCCACCCCTTTTTACCCGGCGTCCACTGCCTCGTTGCGTGCGCCACCCTCCCCTCCCCTCCCCAACCTCTGGGTTTAGAAATGAGCAATACGACATAAGTTGGAGGGCGGCGACACACAGAGCGAGGCATCTTCCCCCTTTCACTAACTTCCTTCGGCGTCAGTTACCACACGGCTAATTTTTGTTTACGCCTCACTAACTTCGCTTCACAAATGGAACTATTCTTTTATCGCACAGATACTTTATGCCAGCGCAAACTTTAGAACACAGCGGCATCTTATCAAGTATATTTTGATACGATAGCTTTACATCTGACGTGGCTTAGTTCTTCTCAGGTTAATCAAAAAGGCTGCTTACGAGAACACAAGTAAGGCCTAGTCGAAGTTCAACTAATTTCGCGATTTTGTAGCCAAATTAGAAGAAAGTGATTTATCGCGGAGAAAATTAATTACGTATAGGCTATTATACTCGACTTTGTTTCCTTACTGGCAAATTTTAATACCAGCCAATTATTTTCATAATTTTTACTGCAATCATAGGCTAAGTTATTATATTCGAGGCCTACACATGCCATGTTTGTAGGATATATAATGGTAGCGCCATTGACATAGTAGAGTACTTACATTCATACTAGCATAACATTACAAGACGTATCTGGTTACTCAAGAACAGTTTTACATGAGTTACATCAGTCCGTGAGTGTTTTTGCAAAATTTTAACGGTTTAGTTGTAATAACTAACAGTAACAATTTACCAGCTGAATTTTAACAACTTTTCCCATGTTAGATGAGAAAATTCTATAAATAGCCCCATGATAAAGATAAACAGAGTAGTTTATTTTAATAAGTAGTATGACATAAGCATGTCTTGAACAACTTGAATGATGTTAAAATTAAGACGCGTAGGCTGCATTAATAACGGTAGGTATCATTATTTTATGCGCAATGTGTGTGTATATATATATATATATATATATATATATATATATATATATATATATATATATATATATATATATATATATACATAACCAGCCTATACTTTCTCACTAGTTAATTAAGTTATTTTAGTGGCGGGAATTTTTATACACATAGTAATAAGACGATAGATAGCTGCACGGTAAAAAAAATTACCTTTACTATAAGAAGTTTGTAAAATAATGGCAGAACATTTATCAGTCTAGCCATTATAACAAGAATGTTGCAGGAAATTAAAGTTGTCTTAATTTTACAAATAGGACCTGTGAGGACCAGTGCGATATATTTTTATGAACAGAGTATTTCATAAGAAACAAAATAATCATAATCTTTACGAAATATTTTGTACTTCTACAAAAAAAATCCTTGGAAACTGCTTGCCAAAATAAATTCTGATTCTTCGAACAGTTGTTGTAAAATGTACCAAATTTATCTGTAAATGTACAATCATTATTTATTAATGTACAATCATTATTTGTAAATAGGCTTTACAAAAATGTTTGTAAATATAGGGCCTACACATATTTTTGTATATTTATAAGCATTTTATATAAAGATTACAGTAGGTCTACGTGAACTTACAAAAAGGTTTTTTTTACGCAAGTTTATAAAGATCGAGAATTTTCGTCAAACATATAGCCTATACAATAATGGTAAAAACTTGATATCATTACTCCTAGTCTATGTAAAAAAAAATACAGTTGGACAGAACAAAATTAGAGACTATTTTCTAGCTTAAACTTTTCCCTAAAATTAAACCATTGTCAATAAAACCACTAAGATCTGTAAAGATTTTAACTTTCCTATACAAACAAGTTTTAATATAAAACATATCATATGCGGATAATGTAGATCTCAAATTGTGTTTCCATTCACTTCGTATTGCGGTAATACTGTAGTTATTTAATAGCACGCCTTATGCTGAACAATTAGTTTCTTACAAGTTAAAATAAATTATTATCAAAGGAAACGTTTTAAAGAATACATTTTCTAGCATCACATTAGGCTTAATGTTCCTTAAGCTTTACTTTGTTGTAGACCTAAGGCATTTGTTTGCCGCAAGCTAAGCAGCATCAATATATTGTTGCTGTAGCATAAAGGAAACGTTTCTCCTATAAGCGTAGTGTTATTACAGTTGTATAGTAAGATTATAGCAGATTTGCTTTACTTACAAACGTATTCCTTGTAAGTTATATGGACACAGTTCCTGCGCTGTGAACATGTTGAAACAATGACATGGCATTCCTTTGTAGTTTTACAAACTTTTGTAAATGTAAAAAATTTTTCCTTGTTAAATAATTCGTTTATTAAGACGCAAGGAATGTTTTTTTTTTTTTTTTTTTTTTTTTTTTTTTTTTTTTTTTTTTTTTTTTTTTTTTTTTTTTTTTTTTTTTTTTTTTTTTTTTTTTTTTTTTTTTTTTTTTTTTTTTTTTTTTTTTTTTTTTTTTTTTTTTTTTTTTTTTTTTTTTTTTTTTTTTTTTTTTTTTTTTTTTTTTTTTTTTTTTTTTTTTTTTTTTT
>PNEQ01072063.1:0-44408 GCA_003012365.1 Medauroidea extradentata
TTTTCAGGATGAAGACATTTATCTATGGATCACAGAAACATTTTAAATTTGTATTTTTTTGAATGCAATGAAAATGACATGTTTTTGACAGTCAGGTGGTAAGCACATGGTGGCGGATGGATACATAGTCTGTTTGTTTACAAGGAACTACTTACATATCTGTCAAAATAGTGCAAAGGGGGGCTGTACAGACTATACCTGAGTGACTGTGCGAGAAAAAATAATCTGTAACAATAGATAAAAAACTAAATTTAAATAAGGTTTTTGAATAAATTTTATGTTTGACTTCATATTTTATTAGACTTTAAATCTTGTCGGCAGCAAGACTATAACACACAATTCCACCTGTAAGGTTTTCGTGATTTGTATCACTTTCTGCCATACACTCAATGTTATTTCATCTACCTCCTTAGAGCAAAGAGTTTACTGAACTGCAGATGAAGGTTTCCAGCATTATTTTCCTACTCTGAACTTTAACTGAATATGAGTATTTGCCATATTTCCCAAGACTTAGTGAAGACACACTCATATATAAAACATTGTTTACTGTTGATGCATGCTTCACAAGAAATAGGATGGTTAACTTCCACAGTATGCACGTTTGGGCCAATCACAATTCTAAAAATACTGTCCAAGCAAGGAATCAGCATTGATTCACAGTAAATGTATCAGGTACATTCTGCAACAGATCAATTGGACCACACTTTCCACCAACCACCCTGTTAGCATCACCGAACAATAGCATGCTTCCCACATATATACTTGTTTTGCATTCTATCCAAAGCCACAGCTTTTGGACCTTTCTTTTTTCAAGAGCCCAGTTACTGTAATTTCTTACTAAACAATCTGTGCTGGGGCCCACACTACCTTCCACGAATTATGTGAGATTATACCAAAATGCATCATTTACAAGAGATTACAGATCATCAGCTATGTTGTATATATTGAAGCCTCTGGCAGAATTGAAATTTCTGGTGGTAGTGCAGGTAGCTGGTGGGCTGTGATTGGTCGATATGGACCAATCACGAAGTGCAGGTGGCCGCTGGTAGTTGCTGATGTTAATGTTGGTAACAAATGGTCGTTTTTATTGCAGGTACTAGCTTGGAAATACACAAAAACTCAGCTTATGGCGACCCAGTTTTATAAAGTTTAAAAATATTGCGTGCAGTTTTGCGAGTTTAAATTTTGTGTAAGATAAGGAAATTTCCGTTTGTAGTTTGGGGTCCAGAAATTGAATTTGTAAATACAATACTGACCTGATACAAGCAATAACACAACCTTAATTGTTTTTGTAGAAATGAAATATTGCCAAGCTTTTGATACAAAATTGTAAGCTAAATGTAGAACTACAAAATAAGTATTTCAATTATTTTAACAATAAATTCTTTGTTATTTATTTTAATATATAGATGGATTTCCAGCAGCGACAAAACTTACGAAAATTTACTCGCTGGAGTAGGGTAGGTTATGTCAGTCACGTGGCATATGTTAGTTGATTATTAGGATACGCCTGCAACGCTATTCAAGGTATTAAGATAGAGAGAATAAAAAATCCTACATATTTTCTACATTATAAATATTTAGCTCACATATGTAACGGATCTTAGCGGGAGCAGCTGATTATGGGGAGCAATGACTATGACAAGTACTCCAGAAATTACAAATCATTTCTCTTTGGTTTTACATTTCTGGATAGCCTGAGGTGCTTCGGAAGGTGTTCACGTAGAGAGAAAGTATTAAATAAACAAATATTTGATAAAAATTTTCGGTTTGGTTTAATGATGGTTCACCTGATGTGCAATGACCAATCGTTGCTAAAACACATTCACTCCAGTAACCTTGTCAGCTTAAACACGTAAACCTCAATAGGTGATACCAGTGTGCGAATGGACATATGCTAGAGTGTTCGTCCATGTCTTTCAACAGCTGTGATATGCCTCGGTTTGCCCACCCAATAACAAAGAAACTACTAAATACACATAACTAGTTTTCTCGATGGTGTCGTAAAGTCACAATATCCACTTGTGCACCCATTTAGTTCACCTCTCTACTTGGATTACTAACTCAGTAAACAGTATAAAAAAAAAAGAGAAGAGAAATCATCGCTGGCAATGCTGCCCACTTTACTGGCGAATCCGCCCTCTGGGCTTGACGCCTCTGGTCCAGCGCTGTACACGTCCTTCCTCTTTCGCCATGATGCCCCAACAAATAAAACTCTCAGCCAACCATCTCCCGGCGACCGCTCACTAGCTCCAATGGATGACGACTAACTCCTCCTGGGCGAACACTCTGACTTACTCAGCCGAGTGGCGGAGTGATATATCAGGATCCAACTTGTTTATAAAAAAACTGGTCAATTGACATTTATAATAGAAAAAATATATGTAACATAGTTACTGACAAATTTGCAAAGCACTTTGTTCCACAATACCAGCTAAATATTCATTAGTTTATTAATTGGGGAAGTGCTACGTCATCAATCTGTCGCTTATCACCACCTTTTCAGAGTTCTGTTGCACACGACACTACCACCCACCAAGATGGCCTAACGACCAGCAGCTCTAGCTGCATTCTAGCACGTCTCTATACATGGCTCCAAGCGTCTGAACTCTGACCAGCCTGCCAGACTTCAAATGTTCAAAATCCAAACGAGGCAAAATATAAGAAAAAGTTACTTAGAAAAATTGTTCAAAATTAAATTCTCTTTAAAATGAGTCCACACACGATACAAATCAGATAAAATTGACACGCTGAATTTACTACTTTTATCTGCCTCAACTGTTAAAATTTTTTATTTTTCTACTATCATAACCAATTAATATGTTGGATCCCACCATATACATAATTATACTTGGTTAAGTTGGCCTACTTAAATTGTTATAAACAACAAAAAAAAATTAATTAAGAGAGAAGAAAAAAGTTGAAATTACTATATGATAAGAAACCAAGTATGGGATACGTGCCAGTGCACGTCACAACAAGTGGACTTCACTCGGGTTAAATTCTGGACACTTCAAACTTACCCTACCCAATAATTTGCACATGCTCATCAAAACATTGTCTGATTGGTTGCTGCGTCGTGATCACGTGATGGTAGTTGTGTCCAGCAGCCAAGAAGGTGAAGTTCGGGAACATTGCCTTGCACCTGCCAACTACCATAACTGCTAGTAGTTGGTGACATCACGAAAAGCAGTTTAACCAATTACAGCCTGCTAGCCAACTGCACTATCACCAGCAATACCAATTGTGCCAGAGCCTTGACAGTGGCATTGTACCGACTGTATCGGCACACAATGTAATTTGACGACGCCTGAGACAGTTTAGACATTGCAAGATATCAGCCATTAATATGTTTATTCTCCGCAGCTATCTTTTGAACATTTTCACATATCCAAAAACTCTTATGTACCTTATATTCAATTTGTTATAGTTTGGAATATTTTACGACATCATATGTAAACATGACTTTCTTCACCATAGATATATTTTGAACTAAGCAGAGATACAGGTGCAGACAGTGCAGCTAGTTTCGCTCTACCCTAGCGCGCTCCACCGACTATTTCCGAACCCCAAGAAACATTGCCAAGATTAATGTTAACTATTTTTCCTGTAAAATAGTGAGTTTATGAATGAGTTTTATATGCAATTAATATTGTACGCAGCAAGTAGTATAATGTTTGTATAGGCAGTTCGGGATAAACTGAGCACTCGAAAAAGCCCTGCTAAAGTTCTATTTTTAGCTAATTCATATCTTTCTGCGAGTAACGGCGACGCCGGGAAATATCTAACTTCTCTGGACACGTCACTTAATGTGGGCGCGTGCAAGAAAAAATGTGCAGTCACCATGAATCAATACAGTATGATTTTTAAAAGTTTATTAATTATATAAAATACAATTATGTCAATTTTTGTTGATATTCTTTTAATATTGTTGAATTAAAACAGGAAAATACACGAACTATATTCCTTATTTCGCTGCCAACCATACAAGCAGTGAGGCAACTGTAGTTAATGTTGAATTATATGGAGTGACAACTAGTGATATTTTTCAAAGGTTAAATTTTTAGTGCTCACTTTTTTCTGAACGACCTATATTGTACTTTCCTTGTAATATTTCATCTTCAGACGTAATAATATTTCTTAACAGTGGTTGTTCTTCTGCCATGTTGGAAGGTCTACATTTTTGTCTCGTATGAATGCTCACTGTTTGTATACATACTCATGTTTTCCTCGTATGTGCGTTCAGTCAGCTACCTGTAAAATGTAAGTGTTAATCTTGTTTTCCGTCTTTGTAAATTTGGGATGGATTGTTATGCTGCAGGATTTATAAGTGAGTAACTTTCGGCACCTTGTTTAGTTTATTGTTTGGGTTTTTCTTGAGTTAAAGTCCTGTAGCATAATGGCCCAAGTCCTAGTGTTTTGTTCGTGTTTTGCTGTTTGTTGTTTTTTTGTTTTGATGAGTAAATTAAAGTTAACTTTCTCGTTCAGGTTTTTCTCAGTTTAACTTCTGGTAATCTTTGTAACTTTTCAGCAATTAATGAAAGAGAGAGAGAGGGGCAGACATGTAAATTCAACAGCTTAGTTTTGTTTGTGTATTTATTAATTTCTGTAGGCGTGTAATTTGAACTTTGACAGACAGAGAATGTAAATTATGGCAGGTAAATATTACTAATACGATTGGATATTTTAACATGCACCTTATGTACCCGCTTCATGAGACTGTGCTAGGGTGGTAGTGATTGTGTGGATACTACTGAGGTAGGTTATGCTATAGTTTGTCTGTGTGTTCAGGGGCGAGTGTCCCCACGATTTATGTAAATGTATTTAGGGGTGTGTGTCCCCATGATTTTATGTTAGGGTTGGCTACTGAGGAATGGGACTCCTGTAAGGATATGGCTAGCCAAAGTTTTGTATATGTTATTGTCTTTGCTACACCCTTTTCAGGAATCTCGACTAGGGCTTCTTATGCTTCATATTGTTCACATTAAATTGATTCCATTTGCACGCCTATCACTAGCATTATTTAAAGTTAATGTTTAATGTTATTTTGTATACTTTATACTTTTATTTGTAATATTTTGATTTATGTTAGCAATTTGAGTTTATAAAAGGTTGTGTTAATTTATTATGTTGAGTTTTCAATAAATCCCTGCTGGGATTGACACACGGAATTCCATGTTGTTTTCCGTGAAGTTAATTTACAGTTTACTTTTTTCATGATTGCAATATAAATAGGATTTTGCTTGCAGATATTGCTAACTATTAATTGGTACTGCTACACTGAGATTTTGAGGTTATGAAGAGTTCTCAGATTTATTTGGATTGAGGACTAACCCTTGCTTGCCGAAGCGTCCCTGCGAATAATAGGGAGTCGCAACCCACGTTCTTGTACCTTGTTGTCTAGTTACCATCACCAATCGTTAGTGAGGTTAGCCTATATGATAGGGTGGAGATGGTACAAATCTAACAGAGAGGTTGTTTCTTCAGTAAGATCTGGATGATGTTCACATATCGCCCCACAATTCCTTGTAGGAAATAGTGGAAACTGTCAGAAAAAGCTGATGCAATTTGGTACAACATGTCTCCTCAAATTAAAAATTCTGCCTTCTTTTCGCTTTGGCTCTTCGACAAATTGCTGAATATTCTAGAACAGGCATGTTATTATTATTACTATTATTATTATTTCTTATTATTATTATTTTGTAATATTAGGTTATTACGTATAACATTCATACTTTTACGCATTATTTTGTACAAAAAATGTTGACTAATAAAATAAGACATTATTTTTGATAATTTTACTACCTAAATAAATATGAAAACTTTTGTTTTGCAACAAAAAATATCTTCAGAAATTCACCAAATTAGATAGAAGTAAAATGATAGGTACAATTTCTATAAAAAAAACGTAGACTGTAAGTAATGTCAAATCACGTAAAAAGCATTGTTATAACAATGTAACTAAAATTATTATTTGTGATTTTGTACTTTCATTACAATATTTACACTTTTATTATTGTGTGATTATTGTTACAGAGGTTCCACCATGGTTGCCGGAGAGTTTGTCATCTGAAACTCAACGAGGGAGCAGCGAAAATCAGGCAGGAAAAGGTAATCTAATATTTCCCCGAAAATACAATGAAAGTGACAGTGAAACTGAGGAAGAAATTTTGCATAGTGATACAGAACAATCGTATGCTAGTGAAAACGAAAATGAACCCATGGATATTTCACTGTGTGCAAATCCGGTGTATCTGGGAAAAGACAAGTAAACTGAGTGGTCAATCCATCCTCCTCGTCCTAATGTGCACACGAGAAAGCATAATATTGTGATCCACTTGCCAGGAGTAAAGAAAGTTGCGAAAAATACTCGGTCTGTCTTAGACTGTTGGAAATTATTTTTTCCAGACAGTATGATTCAAGAAGTAGTGGACTGTACCAACATTTGTTTAGAGAGAATGTGTCAGAACTATGGACGTGAAAGAGATTGTGGCAGTACTACATTTGTTGAGTTGAGCGCATTGTTGGGTTTACATTCTCTACCAGGTGTGCAAAAAGCACAGCATCTAAATATCGAAGAATTTTTAGTGATGATGGCACAGCTACTGAATGTTTTAGAGCAGTAATGTCTATGAAAAGGTTTTACTTGCTTCTGTGTGCTTTAAGGTTCGATAACATACATGATAGGGACGTAAGGAAACTAACCGATAACCTAGCTCCTATAAGAAATATTTTTGAGCAGTTTGTTACCCAGTGCATTGCAAATTATCAAGTAAGTGAAAATGTAACTGTAGACGAAATGCTGGAAACATTTCGAAGATGTTGCAAGTTCCGGCAATACATTGCTAACAAACCTGCCAAGTACGGACTAAAGATTTATGGTCTTGTAGACACGCGAACGTTCTACACAAAAAATTTCGAGACCTATCCTGGTAGGCAACCTGAGGGGCCAAATTAGTATGCTAATGATGCAAGTAGTGTGGTAAAGCGTATTGCTGCCCCAGTCATAAATGTACTGGCAAAATATAATAATGGATAATTATTTTACCTCAGTGCCCATAGCAAAATAGATTCTTCAACAGAATACTACCATCGTTGGTACACTGAGGAAACTGTGAACACTAAGGTACGGCAAGAACAAAGCCGAATGTTTGCTTTCTCATCTGCTGGTACACTGGTATCGTATGTACCCAAAAACACCAAGAATGTCTTGTTTCTGTCTACACTTCACAATGGCGACAAAATTGATGTGACTTCGAGAGAGCTTAAAAAACCTGAGATTATATAACATTTTATAATCTAACAAAAAGTGGAGTAGATGTTATTGATGAAATGAAAAGAGAATATTCTGTGTCAAGGATAAGCTGTAGATGGCCTCTGACAATATTTTTTGCTTTGCTGAATATTGGTTGCATAAACAGCAAAATAATATACACTGCTAATACGGAAGAAAAACTCTCAAGGCGGGTGTTTCTGAAAAACTAAACTTAACAGCTAACGAAACTACAACTTGCAGTTTGTTCCTCTATCACTACTTTGCCTCTAGCATTGCGAACAACGATAGCAAAGGCAGCTGGAAGAGACACACAGACACAGGCAAAATGGAAAACCATTCCAGGTATTTGTTCAGTCTGTCCACGAAAGAAAAACAGAAAAACAACTAAATTGCATGCCTCTTGAAACAAACCAATTTGTAATGAACATACAATATTCAGGTGTTCTGACTGTTCATAATGGTGTTAACTGCTGAGATAATGCTTGTTGATGTAACATAGTCCTTCGACCATACTTGGTTATTTTACAGCCAGTTTTGAAATACAATCATTGTTTGTTCATAAATGAAGTACCCGTAAGTTTATAAGATGTACAAATCGTATATTTTGTTTTATATGTATTTTATCTGTCGAAGTTTTAGAATGAAACATACAAATATATGAATATCAAGGAACACTTTTAAAAACAGACAATCATATTACAGCCACATTGGTGTTAGAAAATAATATTCTGAATGTTCATTATGTGAGTTAGTTTAGATATACAAATTATACGGTGCATAATGTGTATACTCTCTGTAGAGGTTTCAAATGTGCTTATTTATAAATTGCTGTTCATGTATCAAGCAGGCCCTAAAAATGTCGGAATTTTTTGTTAAGTTATTCGCTAGAAGAATATCTGAAATGCAGTTACCATTATACGTACAGTGAACCCTCGATAACTCGGACCTCGATGTCCCGGACTTTGGATAACTCGGACAGAATTTCGAAAAACAAAATTAATTTGAATTAAATTATTTTTTGGTCAAAAATCATAAGAAAATTGTGTCTGCCTCATTTAAATCCATCACGTTTTATTTAAAAACAGTATTAAGCTTTAAAAGCAGTTGTTCATCACTACGTAGCCTTTAATAATCCCACCGTAAAATATCTGGCTAGTTCCGTGTGGTTAAATGTTGCTGGCGAGGCGCACGAGTGGAAATGCAACTCAGCAGTCAGACCTCCCTTCTTTATCTCTCCTCCCACTTCGCCGCGCGGGCCACACACGCACGTGCGTCTTAAATAAACATTTCAGTATGATGCTGGTGAATTGGAAGGTAACTACAAGTCACAATGGCACCTAAAGGGGAATTTATTTTATTCTGGTATGTGCGATAAATTCAAGATTGCAAAACAATTTGTTCCAGACATCTAATAAAAAAAATTAAAAGCCATTGGTTTGCATTGCAATGTAGGCAAAGAGGTGAGAGGATTTTACGGTCCTTTAACGACATCTTACAAGCCAATGAGGGTGACGTGAGGTGAAAGAACAACGCAACATCCATGCCCGAGCAAGTATTCGAACCCAGGGCCTCTCGCATCGTAAACTGGCGCCTAACCCACTACGCTAGAGGGCTTAATAAATTATAACAAAAGGGGAGGGGGCACAAAGAGGCTTTTGCCCCGGGCCGCACATTCTAGTTAAATGGTTAAAATGAATGGGCTTTTATTGAGTTCCCGTTAATGTTAAGGTATCTGTGAAATTTATTTTGAAGTGTAAAGTGTGTAAAGACGTCACTGATCTATGACGACGCAGCCAAGGTAAGATAGTATGGAGGGAGGCCTACAAGTGCATATTATCACTTCAACCACGGCCGTGACATCAACTACGGAAAAAAAAAAAAAAAAAAAGGAGGAAAGGTAGACTGAGATTTACGTTGCTTCTGCCTCGCATTCTAACAAAGAGGCCCTGGAAAAAAAAAACACAATTTCTCGTAGGAAACTAGCAGCTGGCTGCAGACACTGTAACATGCTGATGTAGAGCAATTTTTCACGTAAACATCTCGTGAGTTGCGTGTGGTCACGTGCTGTGTTTTTATTACTGTTGAGACTGTACCTGTTGATCTTGACTACTTCCGCTCGCTCTCTACCACCCTAGCTTATCTCACACACACAGGCGCACGCACAGACTGTCGCCAGCCAGACGAGAGAAGGGGGTGAGAACTTTTATTATGTGGTCGAAGGGTGCCTTGGTGCCAACTTCTAGCACAGATAAAAAAAGATCAGCCAGAAGTAGCATAAAAAATAAATAAAAAAGAATCTGCCGGCCCAGGTTGTTTGACATTCTTTCTTTTATAGTTCTCCCGTTACAGCGATAGTTTCCTCACTACCCCCTCCTGTACACTGATACGTACACAGCAGTATATATTGCCGCTTCTTTTGCTTGTAGAAATGATAGCGTACTGGTTTCCTCACGTTTCTTGTGATTAATGACCGATTACCCCTCCTCCCCGGACGCCCCTCGATAACACGGACAAATCGTAACTCGGACAGCTTCTCCACCCTTTTAGTCCGAGTTATCGAGGGTTCACTGTATATTATTTCTGTCAAAGTTTAGAATGTGTTATATAAATATGTATAATGTGTATTTTTTACATTACATAAATTCATTTAAAAAACTAATCAGCAATCCCGAAAAAAATTCAAATTCTAGTCCGATTTGTGTTACCTCCGCATGTTTCATTTTTTAATTACAATTTTGTGTTTAAGTAATATTAAAACCAAATTTACATTTAACTAATTAAAGATATTTTATTTTCAATAAGGAAATTAATTTACTGTATCCATAAACTGACAAGGAAGGTCAACAACATTTAATTAATTCAGGTGAGCAAAATGCTCATGCGCAACCAATGGTGAAACATTTTACAACGCGACCAATGATGAGTCAATAGAAGCTATACACTATTTTTCCGACATGAACAATTTACTGTCGATGGCATAAAATATGGGAAACAAAATAAAAACTACTACTTACTGCAATCCATTTATTTTGCATAACCTCATCGATAGTGTAACGCTTTGCTGGGTCAATGCAGAGCATGCCTCGTATCAAATCCTTTGCATCTTGTGAAACATTCTGCCACTCCGGATTAGGGAAATCATATTGTCCTGTTCGAATTCTCTTCTTCATTCCTGGAGATATTGCTAAACCATGATTGCTATAAAATGGTGGAAAACCGCACAACCTATAATAAAAACAAAACAGATTTAGTAAATAAACACATTTCTTTATACTGATGCTGAAAGCTTCTCGACAAACGAGTACGAGGAAAATAAACTAAAGGAATGATGGTAGTTAAAAAAAAATAAAGCACAATGTTAAATCTTACTTTTAACCCATGCTCACTAGTGAATACCATATTTACTCACGTAAGTCACCAAAGTTGTGTCCCAAAAATTGGGGTGTGGTCACTATGAGGTGTTGTAAACAAAAGTTAAATCAACACACAAATAGTTTTTCTTATAGATTTGCCATAGTAACTGGGCATAATATTGCACAAAAATGTAAGAATATAGCTATGAGTAAAAGTAACCACAAAACTGTATGTCTGCAAACTTAGTGATTTCAGTGAGAGATGTGTTTGGTACGCTTGCGAAACTGCTAAATTTTGATTACAATAGAAAATTATCACAAAGATCATACTCAAAATTGGACAGATTATTCTTGGACTCAATAAAAGTCTTAAACCACACACAAATAAAGAACTAAGGCATACCATTGATCACACAACTGCCATGTGAAACTAACTATACACATGTTTAAAACAACAGAAGAGCACAAACTATTACACAGACAAGAAAACACACCTTGACTTGTATTTTTTGCATGCTTCTAAATGTCTTTATGATAAACAACATTTGCAAAGTTAAGTTTGTATGGCCAAACAACAAATTTTTTTTTAACAAACATTACACTGATGCAAACTGCCTGCTGAAAAAATTGTTCACGTGAATTCAGCAATGCAATACGACTGGAAGAAGAAACTTAACGTGCTGCACAAAGCATTAAGGTCCTCTAACTAACAGCACTATCAATTACCGTGCAGGCTGCGATGTTAATGGCGAAAAATTAATACTCTCGCAACTCACGGACATTCCATTCCATGATACGGTTCGAGAAATAACAGTTGTTTACATGGCACAAATCCATACTTTTTAAAAAAAAAATTAATGGTAAACCCATGTGCTGCCATTTTTATGTTGCAAAAAAGACAGGTGAAACCATCATGAGTTTTCTAAACTCTTTAGCTGCTCACCACTAAACTGGTATCCTATACCTCCCAGTGCTGACATATTTGAGGCTGCATGAGCAAATTTACATATTGTATACCAATAATTTTTTTACCTATTTAGCTTGTCAAAAATAGTTCCTGTTTATATACAATTGCTATTTAAAATACTCACACTTGATAATTTTTATGTTTATAACATATTTCATATTAGTAATTTTTGAGTGTGTGAAATTCACTGAAACATGTCACAACACACAAACGCAACTTCATACAATTCACACATGTGGCGAGATTCTCATCTCTTCTTTTATTTCTCTCTTGTATTAGTACAGACATGGCAGTGTCCGGTTGAGTTCTTTTCCTTATCTGTTGGCGGAACAAGACTTGGAAAAAGTCTTTGAGTAAGGTGCAGTGAGGTTTTTGAAGTAAAGGTTCTAGGACTCTATGGAGATGATTTTGTCTCTTGATATTTCTCAAATAACTCATGTATCACTTTCAGCTGAAAATCTGTTAGTCAAACATATTGTCCAATTTTAGTCACATAAATATCACGTGCATTCAAGAGGATTATATCTACTAAATGGAAGGAAACTTTTTATAACATTTCACTGTCTTCTTTACACACGCTAATGAACTCCGCAAAATGTCACTACTGTCAACAGCTCCTATGTTGTCATTGTAATTATCACGCGAGATGTCTTTACAACTTTTGTTCCTGTTTTGCGACACATTTTTCCAGTTTCTGCCACTGTCATAATACATTGTTTTTAAGCATGTAAATAAACATCCCGCCTGTTGCTCCATTTATTTGCTGTCAGGACGTTTGGGCTTTTCAAAATTATTTCTCCCTTGGACAAATTTTTAACAACTTGGGCATTCAATTTCTGTTTTTCTGGACAGTAAAATATACATTTGTTTTGCTAGCATGCAAGAAACGAATAACTATGGCTATACTAGTTGTCTACATAAAGCAAATTAACTTTGTTGGCTATGGTAGCATAAGTCTGCACACAATAGCTCTTGATACACAAACATTTTCTCGATAATCTACATCTGTACGAGGGTTGGGGCCTAAGTCATAGCAACTATCTGCGAATGTTATTAAATGTCAGCGAAGCACAAAATGTGAAGTGTCGTGGGGAAGACGGCCAGTCCTAGTGGGCCTTGAAAACGTCAGATGGTGAAATGAAATCAGTTGTCCTGTGACCGCCATGCCAGATGGATGTAACCGTGTTGAGTAGCATTTGTACATCAAAATAGCCGTTTTCCGTTGCAGAACCCCCAGAGGAATTCACAGGGAATTGGTGGAAGCTGTTTGGAAAAAATAACTTGCCAGCCACACAATACAGTCGCGAGGTGGGTGGCAGCATTTAAGTGACGATGTGTACAAACCAGTGACTAGCAAAGCATAAGACGACCTGCGAGCGTGCAGACAGATGTGGCGCGTGCAGTAATTAAGCACCTGTTGGAGAACGACAGGTAATGGACGCTAATGGAGTTAGAGTGTGCAAGTGGCATCGAAAAACACCTCCATAGTATTTTATGGCGTGATCTGCATCTGCGCAAAATTGCATCAAATTGGGTACCTCATGCACTGACGGAGATGTAAAGATGGATAAGATATGAAACATGCTCCGATCACCTAGCACAATAGCAACAGGACTGGCATGTCACAATAATTCAGAATGTAACAATAATTGGGAGGAAAAATTGATTTTTAAAAGAAAATTTAATCTGTTACACTATTTTCCCAAATTGTGCAAACAGAACACTTGATCACCAGTCTGTAAAAGCCATCAGGTTTGCTTAGACATTAATTTGAAAGAGTCAGTTTTTGGATGTATGCTAACTTCATTTGGTTGACTTTAAACAACAATTTATTGTTCTTGAACAGATTTTAAACAAGAAAATGAATTCATAGTAAGCTATCATAACTCCGAAATTTGAATTAAACTGATATATATACTCAAACTTACCATACTAAATAGTCACAATTTGCAAGAGCTACCTTGCTGTCTTTACTCCTATCAACTGGGTGACAGTGAAATCTTTGTTAGTAACTAAAAAATATCCAACTGTAACCATGCATACATTAATAGTGAGCAAACTTCCCAAATTACCTTCTAAGTCATCAGGTTTATTAAATTTTATCAGTTTTTTAAGTCAGTGTGAAATTCCAAAACCTACTACAATGCCCTGGCCAACTGTGGCAAACAAAAACAAACAGTCCAATTACGTCATATGTGTGTTAGTCAAAAAGAATGTGTTTTCAGTGTTTATGGCAGTGTTTAAAAATACGGCATTTTTAAAGCTCAATAATTTAAAACCTAAAATAATATTTGTTTTCCTAGGTACCATCCCCATTGTTGAAATTCAGCACATCTCTGACATTGACAATTCCAGCTTTGAAATATGTGTATTATATTTAAGACATATACTGTTCATTTCCAAAGAGGATAGCCATGGAAGACACTCCACTCTGCAGCATGAGCTGCACACTAAAATTGTAATGCAGTGGCAGACACTCCACTATGCCTCAGTTGCTCCCTGGATGCAATTAAAATTTTTGAACAGTTGTAGAAAAATGTAAATTTGTAAAAATTATTTGGATTACTCAATTCTTTATCTTAATGCTTCAGACGTAATTTTCACACACACACGCACACATACACACCCACACATACACACCCACACATACACACACATACACACACACATACACACACACATACACATACACACACCTACACACACATACACACACATACACATATACACATACACACACATAAACACACACACATGCATACACACATGCATACACACACATACACACACACATACACATTCACATACACATACACACATATACACACACATACACACACACATACATACACATACACACACATACACACACACCTACACACACATACACACACACACACACATACATACACACACACAGGTATTTTTTGCAACTGGTGTTAAAACACTTTTTTTCCAATTTGTGAAGTTCTAAATTACACCTGTTATAAACAAGCAACTGTTATATTCAAGTACATACATAAAACAGAAAATATTTCTAAACAAAATGTAGAGTAAACCAACAGATCACTGCACATAAGCCCACTACAATTAAAAAAAAACACCCCTGTGTTACAAACTTTAACTTTTACCCTGTCATAACACGCTCATTAACAAAACGTTATTTTATAATAATTTTCCTAAAAATTATATAATTTGCAACCAAAAAGAGGTAAGTTATTCAATATAAGCATTTACTTGAAAACCCTTATCTTTAAAACAAAACATGAAAACATCCATTGTTAAAAACATCTTAAAACTACTTTGGTCACTTGCCAACAAAGGAGATTGAACAAAACTCATTTTAATAACTAAGTTTCAAGAAATATTTTTTTCTCTTTAAAATTAATTCACTTTCAAGTTAAAGAAGTTTCTGATAAAAAACAACCATCTAAGAAAATGCTACAAAATCCATCATATTCTTTTGCAGCATACAATATAGACTTTAAAAATCATCAGTTTCACTCT
Source organism: Medauroidea extradentata (assembly GCA_003012365.1). Taxonomy (NCBI): domain Eukaryota; kingdom Metazoa; phylum Arthropoda; class Insecta; order Phasmatodea; family Phasmatidae; genus Medauroidea; species Medauroidea extradentata. The sequence goes on from PNEQ01072063.1 coordinate 15,104, forward strand.
GCTTTTATTTCAATTTTCTAAGGACCTTTTAAAATATTTAAAGAATTTTATGTTTTTGTTGATTCTGGATGATACATGAAGCGTAACAACTAAAACTTCATTTCTATCTTTGAACACAACTGGATTGCACTTTTTTGTTCCACCTCACCATACATTGTTCAGCTTTTATGTCTATCACTGTAGCTTTCTTATTTTCATTTGGGATCCGATTACAAGTTTCTGGTGATGTATTCCCTGTTACTTTCACACAAAAGCATCTGTACTCTCAAGCCAAAAACAATTTATTAAGTTCTCTACACCATTTACTATGGTAGTTCACAGGCTGTGACAGTACAGTCTGAATAACCTGCCCAACCCTCATTCCTAGTTCAGCTGGATTAGGAGAAGGGTGATACAACACAGTATAACTTAACTCTATTTCTATTATGGTTGTAAGAGTTTTCAAATTTTAATTTTGAAATTGAGGTCTTTGTCCGAGATAACTTAATTTGGTTGCCCTAGACTTATTACATAATTTTTTTCTATCACAACTTGGGTAGCCCATTTAATAAAGATCAATTTTACATAGCAAAAAAGTACAACTAAAATGTATTTTACACCACCTTTACATTTTGTTAGAGGACCATGTCTAGACACACTATTTCAAAGGTTCAGTATCCAACACACATCCAATGGTTCCTTTACTTCCTTTACATATATTGTTAACGAATTAGACAGTTTACAATAACATCAGATACAATACTGTACATGTCCCAGAATATATAAAAATTCTTGAAGTATTAAACAGGTTTCCTTACCAAAATGCCCACATTCAGTGAGCACTGCTGAACTAAACTTTTGAGTGATTCTAGTACACACACCACCCATTTTAATCCTTTTTTACTTACGAAATTCTTTAGCCTGTACATGTGCCCTATTCTTAGAGAATTTCTCTGCAAGTATCTGTGATTTACTTGGAATATGTTCAACTTGAAGATTGTATTTCTGCGTGGCTAACATCCATTGAGTGTTTCTTCCATGTAAAAGTTTGCATGTGCTTATGTTATGCAAGACCATATGATGAGTTTATTCTGTGACTTTTCTACCATAACTGTACGTCCTAAATTTGGCACAGAAAAATACTATGTGTCCTTCTGGGCACGAACAGCCAGACTAAAACCCTAACCAACATTAAGTCTGGCCAACACGAGCTAATCCCAGAGAGGAGTTACACAAAACCAAGGCCTGAACACAAAATACAACACTCAAACAAAGCATAGCAAACCGGGAGATTAAACTCTACAGAAACCATAATCAAGTTCAGATCAAATCGGGTGGTTTATTAAAGCTCAGTTGCACATAGGAGGTAACAATAACAGTATATAAAATATAGCTCTTTGGATTACAAAACATATTGCGGGCTCAACGGCCTTAACCAAAACGTCCTCCCAGACTAGGTAAATTATTTAAAGTTAATTAACTAATATTCAGAGAAAAATTGCCTAGACTCCATTCCACTCTCCACATCAACGCCCGAACGGCACATTAATTTACAAAGAAGTAAAAAGCAGTAAAATGGAAACAGCAAAAACGAGAAAGTTACAAAGTTAAACCGAACAAGAAGTGAACACGCGAATCAGTTAATCATAATACAAAAGCACAAAAGCAAAATAGCATTTACCAAGGCTTGCCGGCAGAACGTAGAGGTAGAGAGTGGAGAGGCAGAACCTAGCTGGTTGGGAGCAGAACGAAGAGTGGTACAACAAACAACGGCAAGAGGCCAAGCAGTGGGAGGAGGGGTAGGGGAGGTAGGTCGGCCGAAGGGAGGGGACGACAAAGACTCCAGAGGAGACCAGAAGTTGTATGAAGCTGCGAGGCGTGCGCACGCTACAGTTCAAAAGCGCAACGTCGGTAAATACACAGTCCAGATGTCATCACCAACACGGGGCACCATAATTAGGGAAAGTTCAGTGGGCACAAAATAGATAGGCACTAGGTTCCGATGCACGTCCTCTTCAGATGGGAGGTGCTGTCCCAGCACAACTATAAATCAATAATTCCTTTATCGTTAATGTGTATTCTATTGCTGCAGTATTTAGAGCTTTATTTACAAAACTAATGACAACTTATTCTGTGTGACACCAACTTGAAATAGCATTGTTGCTACAACTTCATCACATGCATCATACTCAAGCCTAAGATGAAGTGATAAAATTTATTTTTCCAACTCACCTTTAAGTTAGTTAACTTTCTCTTCCCGCTCCTCTCCCCATTCTCAACTTTTCTCCTTTTGCATTAAATTCCTAAGTGGTGTGCAAAAACTGCTCGTATCAGGTAGGTCACAAAATGTGTTTATAGTTCATACACGCAATATTGCACCGTCTGGTGCTCAGTGCGGCGACGGTGGCGCGTGGCGGGACTTTACGGAACGTAAGCTTCTGGCTCGGCTCGCGATCTCTATGCTTTTTCTTCTAGTAGTATGTGTTCTCTGTTTCCCCTTCTACTCTTCCTCGCGCATGTGCAGTTTGCCGAGGCCCTGGCCAAGACTCTTGCTGGTGTGCTAGCGTGGTTTTAACTTCTTACTTCTTCGTCAGCTCAGGATCAGGTCAAATGTAAGTGTCTTGTAGCTCCAGTTAGCTGTTTGGTTGGGAACTTGTTCCCCATGGCGGTAAGGCGGCTGCCGTCATGTGAATTTAGTTAGATTTTAAAATCTTTGTTTTTATTTCAAAATTGTTCTTTCGGCTGCCGTCTTGTAAAAAATTACGTTTTTGGATTTAAATTTAAAATGAATAGGTTAGCTCAGAAATGTTTAACTAGTTGCTAATTTTTTAGTATTTGTAAATTTTCGTGTTGAATTGGTAGAGTGTATGGCGCCGCGCGTACATCATTTTTTATGTCTGTAGTTTCCCTTAATCTAGTCAGTTTGATAATTTCAGTTTTATGATGGTGATTTTTGACTGTCCAGATTGGAGCTCGTTGACGCGTCATTTGATATACGTCAAGTATATTCTCAATTTTTGATAATGAATACTGAAACAGGCTTATGTGAGGATTCAGGAATTTCCTGTAATGTTTTGTCATATTCATCATGTTGATTATGGTGTTCAACTCATAAACGTTGATATATCCTTGCTTGACGTTAACATTAAATTTAAATGTATTGGTTGATCAATCGTATTTACATGCGAGATTATGAGGGACCGTTATATATTTTCATAAAGGTCAAATGTGCGTGTGTGCACTATCTTTAATAACTTTCAGGGTATAATAATTGGTGTAGTTTTATAAATTATTTTGGTGTCTATTTATGTGCGCGTAAGCACCATTTGGATTGTAACTTGGTATGTACCTGCTTAACATGTTTTTGAATTTTTTTGTAATTTTTAAAATGTGCTTTTTATACACGCTTCCCACATTTTGAGTTTGAGCAATAAATCTAAGCAAACCATTAAATATTTTTGTTTGAAAAACCCTCCGATATATGTACGTACATTTTCATAGTGTTCTTTGGCTCTTGGTAATTAATGACCAGTGTATTGTACATTGAAATACTCTTGCAACTGTAAGAGTACACTTCAATATAATTTTAATATTAAGGCACCCACCTACTGGCAGTGTGTTTGTGAATGTAGGGCACAGCGCCAAGAGCGATGCTCACTTGCTCATCTGACATGGTATTTACTCTACTACAAGACAATGAAATTGCATGCAGAGTCACTTGCCTGACTGACACTTTCAGTGGTGACCACATCTTTTTATTGGGGTAAAATTTTTAAGAAAAGTCCATTACAAATCTCTAGAGTAGTTTCACACAACTCCATTGAGTAGTTATTAAGACATGACAGGTTGAAAAAGCTGTTTTTAACCATTTTGAGGGCCTCCAAAATGTTTTTTCTAATTGGCATGATTCTTTGAAACTACCTTTCCATCATCGTTTGAAGTGTGTTTTCATTCTGTACATTGACACAATAGGCACATACATTTCCATTCACTCTATCTCTCTGTTCATTTTCTCTTCCTCCAACCCATACCATCTCTCCAAAGATTCTAGAAGGAAAAGAAAGTCCTCAACATTCGTCTGTTTACTACCCAAGATGCAATTTTGTATCTGCCAAAAGGAATGTGTGATAAACTTTTTCAGTCATCCTATGATCAAAATATTTAAACTGTACACACACAACTTTTGTACATAGTTCACAACAGGTCCATTTCATTGTGTGTACTTACCAGCAAACATATACTGCTAAAAGTATTCTTGTACATAAACATCACCGATTCTTTTGTAAAAATGTATCATTTGCTTCAGAAAACTTGCCTATTTAGTTTATTTTAATCTTGTCCATTTAGCTGCTTCTATGCTTAGCCTACTGGTAAATGGATGGACCTGTTGTTCATCTGCCTCTCGTATGAGTTCAACATTCTTTCATATTTATGAATACATTTTAGGATAACTCTTTCAAAACTAAGAATATTGACTAATCAGAAAACACCTTTATCCCAGTGAGTATATTTCAGTTTTCATATCAGATTAAATATCAGTGACACTTTTTTTTATGGTTTGGTTTTACACTATTAACTTATTTGCTTATATTTTATAAATGTTGGCCTGTTGCAGGACTTTCACTGAAAATTTTTCTACCTTCCTTTCCAAATTTTCCAGAAAATCCTGTTGCTACCTACCTAGAAATTTCAGTACTATTTCTTGTAAATTAACTTTTAAACAAATATTTTGTATGTCACTAGCATTTTTTTAATTTTTCTTTCTTGTTTCATTACAGTTTCCTTTCTTTTCTGTTGTTCTAACTGTTTGATTTAACTTGTTGCTAAGTCTGCTAATTTTGTTCAATACAAGATTTGATTTGTTGCAACCCTGATGAAAATTATGCTTCCGTTTCCGTAACTACAATTTTAAAAGTTATAATTTTCTTCACCAACTCGTCCAATTTCATAGTCTGTCCTCTAATTTTACTGTTTAATTTTGTTCTAATTTTGTATGTAATGTGTTAAATTGGGCTATTTGTTCATCAAATTTTTCTTTCAATATTGCAAATGTCTGTTCTATTTAAAACTAATCTGAATCAGCTACGTTTTAAAATCCAACAAAATGTGTACACTCACCTCCGCTGTCATATATTTTCATCAAGACCTAATTTAGAAAGTTTAACAAATTTACTTTGAGGATACACTAAAAATAACATAATCAGAATGTTACAAAACCAGAAAACAATTATTCTATTAATTTTAGCCTGCATTATAACATACCATGCAGAAGCATTTTTATGTAATACGTAACAGCATCAACTACTTCACAATGGCTGATAGCTGATAGCAACAAAAATTGACATGAAAGATAGAAGTGATATTAAAATTTTGTCAATTTATTTACAATATTCACATTTACAACCAAGTTGCACGCCTGCCCCAAAGTTATACGCTCCCGGTACGTCCCCAAGACAGCATTGTTAGTTCTGAAAAACAGTTTGCACAATGCTTTCTTGCAGCTGAAAATTTACTAAGGTGAAGAAAATATTTCCCCCCGATGCCCTAATGGTTCCCTGAACTAGTGGAAATAATTTAAATGTAGATTAAGTTTGAAAAAGTTAAAACAGTACATTACAACCATGAGCTTCGCCAGTGCAAGCTACATTAGTACACTTGTATCAAATATGTAAGTGCAATGCTACAAAGTATGACTTTTTCTGTATCTTTCTGATCTTAAAATACATACAATATACAAAATAAAAAACTGACAAAACATTTACATTTAAAGAGGATGTGAATGCTACACAGGAAGGGAGGTTATTCACTTTAGATGCTGCAACAATATTCAAACACATGTAGTATGAAACAGACTTATAAAAAAAAACTGAGAACCAGATAAGAAGACTGAAGTAGTAGTGAATAGGATAAATTGTGAGACTGCTATAAAAAATACTTAGTAGGAAATTCTAATCACAAACATTATAATGCAAGAGCTTACAAGTGACCAAGAAAAAATTCTGTATGAATATTTATTAAATTCATTAAAAATTAACTATGGGTTAACATACAAACTAGCAAATAAACTGTCTTTTCATTGTACTCCAAAACTGGGGAGAAAATGTCATGCCAACCAAGAAAGCAAGGTAAAGACTGGATGCAATACTTCCTAGGACCATTTTCACTAATGCTAAGGAAGACTGAAATTACCAGTACGACCAGTACAATCAATATGCCAACGGAAAACCCAAAATTCTGCAAAATGAATAGAGCATTTAAATGAAGCCTCTGTTGCAACCTTTCAGTAAGCATCCAAAATAACTGAAATAGGCATGAAACAAATAGCCAACAGTATTGTCTGAAAAAGAATAACTTGTAACTTTCTGTGGGATTATTACTACAGTTTTGTTCAAAATTAAAGTACCATTCTATTTTTCTAACAGATGCGCCTAAGTTTAGAAAATAGGTAAATAATAGGCTGTATGAAATCACTTTTACTTCCGTACATTATAATAGAACACATTCACACCACCACCCCTCTACTGCAGATGAACTTGTACTACTTATTTTACTAAGACAATCATGGGTCTATAAGTTCTGCAGAGAGAACAGAATAGAATTTGTTAATTTCCATCGTCATTGCACACTACAACTGTAACACTTCAAAGTGCAAGCATACAAGCCATTGAATCATTATCTCAAAACTGTTTCAAACAACTTACATAACTTCTAATATTTTTTTTATTAACACATAAAAGTTTTAAATTTTAAAACTTTAACTATTAGTGACTATAGCAATAATATTTAGTTAAATCAAACATCTCAAGATCATTACAGGCTTTTTATAATTAAGTGAATACCCGTGATGCTTTGACTAATATTTCCTTTCAACCAATATTAATATTTTCATCACCTGTTTACATAGAAGTAATAAACATAGTATGTCCAAGGCCTAAATAAAAAAAATGTTTTTTTTTTTTATTATCAATAAAACACTCACTTTGCTATGAACAGCCTATCAAAAATTTATTTTTCAAGGTAAAAAATTTACACTTAGTAAACTATGCACATAAGACTTACAGAATATACATAATAACGCCAAGGGACCACATATCACAACTCTTGTCATACTTGTCTGGTCCGAGTACTTCAGGTGCAACGTAATATGGAGTGTAGCAAGGAGTTTGTAAAGTGTCCTTTGAAAATGTTTCTTTGGCAAAACCAAAATCGGTGAGCTTCAAAACACCACACTGATCTGAAATGGAAACAAAAAATCACAGATTTCTTCCGGTGCCCAACAAAAATTAATTTTTGTGTAGGCAGAAATAAAATATGCTTAAGTCCTCAACACTGTCTTGCTTACCCATTTAATTATTGCTTCATATGTACTTTCATACTGTAATTCACTTAACCTTGGCCACAGATTAGTATATTAATTAAAACGAAATACACCTGTTCAGTTTGATCACATTTTGTATTATTGTATTCCATCTTTCTTGCACATTACTTCCATTATTGCTCTACTTTCCCCACACTCACCATTGATACCAAAATACAAATTTCTGTATTCCTCCAGAAAATTCTGCAAAAGTTTTATAGAAAAAAGTTTATGTTGAGCATTTATTTTGCTACATAAGAGAATATACAAAAATAACTAGTACAATAAATAACAATATATCATTATAATACAGTATTCAAATGAGAAGTAATGCAGTGTTTATGCTGGATTGCTTGAATAATAAAACTAGGGGTTAATTATAATTACAAAATTACATAAAGATAGTCAAAGGCTTGAGAATTGTCCAAAAACTGAACCAAACCTAACTGCATACATATGTTTGATCACAACCTGGCTAACTGCTAATGTTCGAGCATTTTGATTGCTTGGTCGAGTAAAACTTGGCAAAAGGCAGATAAACAATTGACAACTTTATTCTTTAATTTTATGATAGCTTTCAATACAGTGCTTCTTACAGAGCCAAACATACTGAAGATAGAAAAGCTAAAACCAAGCACACTAGACTTGGCGTTTTTGAAAAACTGAAAACCCAAGTACAAAGTCTAGAAAGCTGTTTGCTGAGAGCCAATAAGAATATAGCAAGATAGGTTAGTTACTATCTGCTGTGTTATGCAAGCACTACTGCGACTTCATTAAAAATTTAACAGATGTGTCTGGAATATACTTAGCAAAGCTGGTAAATTTTAGTGTTGTTGATGTACTCATTAGCGAACTGTAAGTTGTATAAATTAATACTCTGACCTTTTTGTCAAATAATCTACAGTAAATGTTTTAATGATTGGGGCTTACCTTCAGAATAATTACATGATACAGTTTTTATGCCAAACGTATACTGACTTTTAGCACAACTTTTCTGTTTTGAAAACAATTCACAATAATGCTTTATGGGCAGCTTCTTTAACTTCACATTTGTGTTGTGTATTGATGAAATCTCTATCCTAACATAAATGCTGAGTCAAATGCAATAGTATGTAATTGTATACATTGTAAAGTGTACATGCACCTTGCTCTACTTAATTTACACACATATACGTACACACAACATACACCTTTAAATGCAGGCACTGTGCCCTACCTAGTATTGGATTGATGGTATCTGATGTTTGGGATGATACTACCAGATTCAACAACATATTAACTAGGAACATAATTATAGTAATAAAGGTAAACTTTAATTTTCACAATTATTACTTTAAAATTAATTTACAGTCAGGAAGTTTAAAGTAGAGATTTTTGGTTGCTTCCTGGTTTGTTTGGTTTTAAATTGACCACAGTAAAACTTTATATTTTTTGAATAACCTTATCTTGTATTTTTCTAATTTTTTGAGAATTGGGCAGTTTATATTCTTTTGTAAATTTTCTGGTAGGGTGAGTAACTTCATATGCTGCAATCTTTTCTACGCCATAGGAGTTCTGGTGCCGATGCTGTGGCCAGATCACCGGCTTCATGGAATTACTCCATGATGAATGTTATTGATGCACTTTGGTCAGTCTTATCACTTCTCTGTTTCAGGTAATGCTCTGCAGAAATAGTCTCATCGGTTTTCATTTTTTGTCCCCAATTAACTGCCATGTTACTCAGTTATAAAAGTTATAAATTTTACCTTTGTAACCCTTTTCCTTTTTAAGGCTAATTTGTACACTTTCTAATCTAGGCTGATGTATCACTCTGCCTAACAGTTGACCTAGCTTGCATGTTTGCACAAGAAGACTATTTTGGCTTTGTTGGGAGAAGTTGTGCCAAAATGGCACCTTGCAAGTGTAAAGAAACACGTAGTCTAGTTGGGAAGAGATAGCCGTCTAGAGAGCTCGTAAAAAATTGTGGACACAAAGTAGTGCAGGGATGTGAGACCTCTTTGACGTTTTGGTGGCTATATGATTGTTTTGTTTAGAGAAAACATTTTCAGTACATTACTATTTCACAAAAACGTGACATGTTTTCTGTGGGAACAAGTGTGGAAAAAGGCCACTAATCTAGTTGAGATATTTCTGATCTTAATTTCCTTTTTTATGTTTTGATCTCACCTTCAAATTGAGCTACGCTCACGACAAGATTTCATGGAGAGCACGCTAGTCAACTCAGAGGCTGATGTTGCAACGGTTATTTTTATAATAATAAATTGTTATGCATTATTATGTGAATTTTGTGTAAAGTGATGTAAAGTTCTTTTATAAATGAACTGAATTGCAACCATTTTTTGTTACATTCTGAGAGTACATGTCCCTTAGAAGGAGAAAGCGAGGTAATTACAGGTGAGAGTGACGTTAAAGCTCTAATTTCTCTTGCAAAACCACTTGAACAGTAAGTTAAAGTTAAACCACATCACCAAAGTTATCCAGGTACGAACAGCAGCAATATGCATTTCAGCAACATAAATACTTCAAACCACATGTTACGTATCAATTTTATGTTAATCGACAATTATTTTTTACAGAGAAAGCAAATTTTGAGAGCATCAAAGTAGAAATGAAAATGGTGGTGGTTTAGGTTAAGTGACGCATCACTATTTATGCTGTCCCTTCACGCTACAAACGTTTTTATTTTTGTTAGTGATACTTACGGATAAAATTAATTTTACACTATTTAAAAGAGCAAAATAAAATACTAACAAAGAAATTTACTATTGAAATGACATTGTGAATTATAATTTGCCAGAACTGTTCTCTCGGGAAATCTTGAGTAATGACAGAGACCATGCTCCAACTTACTTTGGAGATGGCATGTGGGGTTTTGCATTTGGTTTTTAAAAAATTTCCAATAAGAACACCTCGATTGTTAAATTACTGTCGGCTTGCACAGCTGATTTGGTGTCATACTGTCAAAGCTGGAGAATGTTTTTATTTTGATGTTGCATGTTATGACAATATATAGGTTATAAAACCGAAAATGGTGGTAAACCTAAATTGTTATGGATAAACAAAGAATATGAAATAAGTTTACAATTAGTTTTATTACGTTTAGTATAGTTAGAAAACTACAGGCTATGCTACTTCCCTACTTGTTGCAATATGGCATTGATATGGAGCTATGCATTTGATAATTGGTAATTGGTAACATTAAGTAGTTTATGAAATGTGAAACGCAAAACACCAAAATACATCAAATATGCTGTGCCTGAAATCAGGCCACATAACCATTTTGTTAACAAAGAGTGCCAATTAGAACACGGCCAGACAATCAATTTTCTTCACTTATGACGTAAAATGCAAGGAAGGAATTACGTAATCCTTGTTACAATTTTTCAGCAGCAAAAACGGTGAAAATATTTGTAAAATTGATGTGTCTTAAATTGGAAATATAAACGCCAAAACAAGAATAACCGTAGTCAAGGTATACAAGTTATTTAAATATATTCATAATTTATGGAATGTGTTTGTGCCACAAAATTATAATACTGCAAATATGTCGTAAATAAATTTATGTCACAGTTTTAAAATGTTAGGCATAGTGAAAAACACTGCAAGGTTAATAGACTAACCTAACAGACTGCATAGTTTTTTTTGTATTTTTTGTCCACAAAAAGTCTAATATAACAGCTTGAAAAATAATAATGATTAAGGTTTAACTTAATATTTGGTGACTAATGTCATTTTATGAACTTGTAACCACAATTCCATTTATATGTTTGTGTTACATAGGTCTACAATATTCCAGCATTTCCAACTATTCAACAATCAGGTTTGTATAAAAGACATATTTTATTTTAAAATTTAATTTTAAGATATTTTGCACACATATATTACAACAAAATATTTGTTGACATGTAAAAAGTTAACAAAATTTAAGACAAAACTGCATTAAAATATAGTGAAAAAATTAATGAAATCATCTCATCAAAATTGACGAAGTTGTGAAAATATGTTCACAGAAAACAGGTATCTCTATTCATGCTGTCTGGAAGCCAGTTTATTTCAGTGTCGTGATTAAAAATTAATAACTTGGTCATGATAAAATGTCTTATTCGTGTGGAATTAATTTAAAATTGTGCAATCTGATTACACTGTTTTTTAAATACAAGGGTGCGTAATTTTCTTAATAATATATAACAATGAAAATGTTATTGTCTACGAAATTTTTAGATTCCAGTAAAATAATTTGTTTGAAAACAGAATTGAGTTTTTGAATGTTAATAACAGGTCATTCCGTACTTAAAGTCACCAAGAAAGCAGACCTGATGAAGTACTGCTTAGAGATGTGAAAAGCAATCCTTGATTACGAATACTTGCAAAACAAGTATAACTTATTTTTGTGACAGTGAATACATATTGAGCAGTACTTATATCAAGTATACTTCATGAAGTGGTAACAATTAGCAATACTTATAACTGGCACTATGAATTGAAAATTATACTTAAGCATGAATATAAGTACAGCTTGTTTCAAGAATTGCTTATATCATTACTGTAAATCCCACCTTAAGTAACTTGCATCAGGTCGGAACCGTATTGGCAGATATCTTTTGGCAGTATAAGTGGATCAGTGTATTGGGACGAGTCCTTGTACAAATGTGTAAACAGCGATATCAAAAAGAGTGGGATCACAAATTAAAGTAGCTACAATATGATGAAACATAATTTTCAGCCTTTCTATCAGAATATAAATACCCACATTTTTGTCTGTTTAGGTATGCTAGAAAAAATAACTTAACTGAATTCTCTCTCTACTTAATATATTTCTAAGCGAGAGAAAGAAAGAGACAGAGAGAGAGAGATGAGAGTGAGTGTCAGTGTGAGTTGAGTGTGCATGTGCGTGAGTGCCCACACACCACTGATGTATTCATTTAACTGTTTTGTGACAAACTCAAGGTGAATATTGACACAAGCCAAATAGATCATTGTCACAGGATTTGGAAGCCGCATGTACTGTAGCCGAAGCTACAAAACAAAGTAAATGGACAAAAATTGTACGTCGTCTTCAGTGTTCAGAGCAAAGAAAGCATTAAAAAACTCTCCGGTGGTCATCACTGAACCTCTGACCACTCAACAACAGCAACTTCTGAAAGCTGCTTAAGTCAAATTCGGACCATGTAACTGCTGGACTTACGACTGCAAGATAACTATTCTCCATGGCAACAAGTGAGTTCATGTTGTCACACAAGTTGATCTGGAAAATGCTGTATAAACAGTATTACTTTTTTTCTTTTTCCCCCATCCAGATTTGTATTATTAACTTATACACATTACATATATTTTTTCTTTTAACTGTTTTATTGCGTGCTATGGTAGTGCATATTTCTGTGATGTTTTCTGTTTCCATTTTATTAATCAATGTGCGTGTGTGTGTTTATGTGTCCTCATGTGTTCTGTAATTGCTACATTGAGATCGTCCACTGTTCATCTTTGCTGCTCTGTTGGGTGAGTACACATTTCAGTTGGGTTCTCGCATGTTTCTCAAAAAGCAAAAGTTGGCAGCACTGAGTCCCACTTCAGCATGTTTTCAACAGCTTTGTTCCCTCCCACTGCCTTTCCCAGATTCTCCGCCCTCTCCTCAAACCAGGAGTGGTCAATCAACCAGTTTACTCCTTCAAAATTCCTTCCGCCCCTACCCATGCACCCTCCAGCTGGCTCACGTCAATGCTCAGTCTCTACCTGCTTACTTCCACGAGTTTTAAGATATTTTTAAGGGATTGGTCTGCATGTCATTATGATGCCTGAAATTTGGCTCAAATTGACCCTGTGTAATGCTCTCGTTCAACTTCACGGTTTCATTTTACACAGGAACGATTGTGAAAATAGGAGAGGCGGCAGAGTAGTGATATACATTTGAGATGATCTTAATGCTAAACAAGTGTTCTCCTCTCCCAGTGCGTATGCAGACAACATTGAGTATATAATGTTTGAACTAAAGGTTAATCAACAAAAAATATTGCTTATAGTAGTTTGTAAGCCACCTAATATAGGCAATTTTAATGATATTGAAAGAGAAATTATAACACATGCCAGCAATTACAGCCACACTATTATAATGGGTGATATCAATACATATATCAATAAAAATAAATCTGATAGTTCAAAACGTCTCGATATGATTTCATCGATTAGGTAGACATGGGCAAAGGCATAGAAGCGCTCTGGAAGCACCGAGATCTCAGGCTCGAAGACACGGCGAGAGCGTATTGACCTCTCGCTCTCTGGTGCGGTGGGAAAGGGAGGGGGACACAGCCTGATTCAGCGCTACGGCGGCAGGGCAAGCCGCGCAGTTTGACTTTTGGAGAATGGGGCTTTATGCAAAGTAAAGGAATGAAGAGAAACAGATGTGGCGGACAGTAATAAAGTGCACGGAACATATCACCCGTCATTAGTTACCGAACCCTCTATGCGTGTGAGGGGCAGCGATCGTCGAATGGTCAGACTATTCGCCTCCCACCAAGATGATCCGGGTTCGATTCCCGGCAGGGTCGGCTCCCGGATTTTCGCATGTGGGAGTCGTGCCGGACGATGCCGCTGGTCGGCGGATTTTCTCTGGGATCTCCCATTCCCACGCCCCTTCATTCCAGCATTCACAATTTAATTCCAGCTGGGAGTTGGAGCTACTTGTTTGCAAGTATTGCAACGGTGCACAATACCTTGTTTGTAACACCATTTTTTGTTATTTAAAAAGATCGAACTTGGAGTGTCATTATATAAACAGTATTGCCGCTGAATTTGAGAAGCTTAGCTAAGACGGGAAGTGTTCGCTAAACGCAAAAAAGAAGAAAAAAATGTAGAAAGAAAGATAAGTACCGGTATGTCATTGCAAGCCACTTTTTTAAAAACAAAACAAGAAAATAAAGATGAGGCAATACTTTTTATCCTATTCATTTATTATTTTCAATTGTTTTTTAGGAAGATGTTGGAAAACCCAAAAGTGTGATTCGGGCGAGCTACAAAGCAATTTTACGCCTTGTTCGAGCCAGGCTACCATTTTCTTGCTCTGAAGTGGTGAAAGAGGTAGTGCAAGACTTTGTTTCTGAACTGCAGCCGACACTGCTTCCAATGGTGGATTCGGTACAACTGTCGAGAAGAACGATGAATCGCCGCACCCAAGACCTGGCCACTGACTTGTGTAAACAATTGAAAGAATCGTTCAAAACTCTTGAAATGTATTGTATCGCTTTGGATGACTCCACAGACGTAAGTGATACTGCCCAACTTGCGATTTTTGTACGTAGCGTTGAAGGCAATCTTAAAGTCACCGAAGAGTTTTTAGATTTGGTATCAATGTAAGATATTTTCGACATTGTTGACAAAACATTGAGTAGGTATTAACTAATTTACAGACAGTTACAGTCTGCTACCACAGATGGTGCACCGGCAATGACAGGAAAAAACGCAGGGTTTCACGGTTGCTTAAAGCGAAAAATGACTAACGAAGATTTTCTTTGTCTTCTCGTTCATTGTTTGGTCCACGAAGCATATTTAGTTGAGAAATCCCTTGCAATGGATGAAACCATGAAAGTTGTAGTTAGAACAACCAATGTTCTCCTTTCCCACAACTTAAATCACCGCCAGTTCGAATCCTTACTAGAAGACCTACAATGCAAATATTCATACCTAACTTATTTTTCCGAAGTACGCTGGCTAAGCTGCAATAGGCTGCTTGAATGTTTTTTCCAACTTGCCCGTATGGATATGAGACAACAGCCTGTACCTCAACTTTCTGATCCAGACTTCCTCACAAATTTAGCGTTTCTGACGGATATTACTGGACACCTCAACTAACTGAGCGTACAACTTCAAGGTCATGATACTCTGATCACCACAATGTTCGATCTCATTGAAGCTTTCAAAGTTAAACTAAGTTTATGGATCTGTGAACTTCACGTTAAAAATGTGTCAAACTTTGGATTCCTGGCAACCAGAAACGACAGTTTGACCCCGGAAAAAGTAGAAAAAGACGCTGGACTTCTTGAGTCACTGCTAGAACAGTTTTAACAACTATTGTCAGGTTATTGATGAGTTTAAGAAAGACATGCAATTTTTCCGCGTTCTTAATTAACAAGCTCCTTTAAATACCAGACGCATGACAAGCCGTATGTCACCATGGATGACACATAACGTACTGTCATTAATGGCACGACGTGAGCCTTTCGACGCTATAAAAATCACTTAAGCGTGCAGATGAGATTGCGTCCAACTATTTTGAAACATATCACGTTTTAATAAACAAATTTACACATGAGGTTCCCAAGGCTAAATTTTCTTATGTCTCAGAGCTCGGTATGCATAATTCATCACCTGCCCAGCTATGGAAGGACTTGCGAGGGCTAGGAGTGAGAGGTAAAGAACTGCCAAATATGAACTGCATTGATCCAAATGACCTCAATACATTTGCTTTTGTAAAGCCTGTTCTGAAAACACAAAATCTGCATATATTTTCAGACTACCGTCCCATATCTATTCTACCCGTGCTTTCTAAAATACTAGAACATTAGGTTTTGCAGCGAATTAGAGCTTATCTTAAAAGGCATCAACTAATTGATAAGTACCAATCTGGTATTTGGGCAGGTTACGGAACTAATACTGCACTTGTGAATATAATAGTTGACATAGGACGTGCCACTGATATGAAAAATGTTATTCTTCTTCCTTTCCTAGGCTTTAACAAAGCCTTTGACAATGTTGATCATGATTGGTTCCAGTCTTATTTGTCAGGTAGGTGTCAAAGTGACATCTTTGGCAATTTAAAATCTGGTTGGTCAACAATCAAAGCTGGTGTGTCACAAGGTTCGGTGCTTGGTCCAGTTTTGTTCACATATATAAACGACATATCAAACTCACTTAAATACACCCAACACCATCTTTATGCTGACGATTTACAAATGTATTAGTCTTTCCTTTTATCTGATACAATTAAAGCCGTTGCTGAATTCAATATTGACCTGGAGGCTGCCCGTAACTGGTCTGCTGAAAAAGGACTATCACTTAATCCAAACAACTCTCAGGCCATTTTGTTTGGTAGTATTGTGCTGGTGCTAGCCCAGCTCGGGTAATCGGCATATGGATTTTATTTACATCTGTTCTGTGTGTGATGCGAGCGTGCATGGAGGAAATCATGAACTGTCTCCATCTGGCTTCGAACTTCCCTTCGGCAATCTTCGGGCCCTCTCGGCGATGCTCGGGTTCCCCTCTCTCTGGTTGCACCTTCCCCGCCTACCCCTTCCTTCCTGCCGAGGTTCGCGGCTTCGGCCGGAGCAGACACTCTTCTGCTGACAGTGCTTCGCTTCCGATCACCCTTCTCAAAAATATGGGACTCACTTGTCGTGCCGTCGAACGGCGTTACTTGTTACGGTAAGAGGTTGCTTTTTCTAGTTTGTTACAGCCTAAGGTTTCCGGCGTTTTGGTATGTCGTGCGTATTTTCTCTTGTAACGTTTAATATCTTTTAACTTCAAATTGTATCCTGGTTTGTACGGCCGAGTTACCATTCTTTGTATTCTATTTGACCGCGGCTCTATTAGTCAAATTATGGGGCTTAAGTTTGACGCTTGATAACTGTGCCATACTATGTTGTGTTGTGTAATTTGCTTGGTGCTTGCAATATACGAATATTATTGTTAACATATTTGTGGATTTCATTTCTGTAGAATTGAGTTATGATCTCGGGAATATCCCATTTGTTTCTTGTGTTGCTATAACGCAGCACAAATTCCTGCGCGACTCTGCTTGGGGTTTTATTCCAGAGTTGGGTTGTTTGCTGGATTTTGTGTTTGGAATATTAGCTTAGTGTTCGCGCACTTAAGAGCTTAATTGATTCAGTTGCAACGAATGTAGGGGCAAATATTGCACAGTTTTCAAGTGACTTTATTTATAGAATGGGTTTTTTTTAATTGCGTGATTACTTGAGGGAAGCAGGAGTAGAGTTTATTGACGGCGAAGATGTGACTTTGTTACGTGTACGTGCAGTAGGATATATTGCTACGTTACGTGCTGTTGAGTCAGCGGCCTTGGAAGTATGTGTTGGCCCGACAGATGGACCTTTAACGGTGGCCCAAAGTGTCATTAAATGGGTCAATAAGATAGAGATTTTGAGGGAAGTTCGACCTGAAAGTGTATCGACTTTTTTGCGTAAAGCCGATGGCATGTTTTACGGCGCGAAAATGGTTAAGGAATTGGTTTTTGTGAATATATTGGGAGGTCGTCTTGAAGGACAAGCGACGGCGATTTTGACAGATGTGTTGGGTGGCCTGCAATGGTACAATGAATCAAAGCGATGTCTAATTGAGTATGCTGGTCCGCCAGTAGAGTGGTCAGCGGTAAAAAAGCGTTTTGTCGATAGGTATCAGGATCCGGGCGAGACTGTTGCCGGGTACATTGAGGATGTGAGAACAAACGCTAGGGCGATGAAATTTACGCGATCTGAAGAAAAATTTGTAGGGTTATTTCTGGATCCTTTGACCCTGGAAGTTAAGAGTGTGCCGTTTTGGTCAGGACCCCCTAGAACCTATGAGCTGCTTCATTCTATGGCTATCAAGATTGAGCGAGAGCTAGAGCTTGATCATGAATTTTATTGACGTGTTCCTCCCCCGAAACCCGTCTATTGTCCGCCCCCAGTGGCGGCGGCGAGTTTACCTGATGGTGTGGTAGGGTCCGAAGAAGGGGCTGCAGGCTGTCGCCTTTGCAGGTCTTCGTCCGCGGGTGTCCCTGAGGTTTGGGTCCCGTCGGCGTCTCGTGCGCGGTGTTATAATTGCGTGGTTTTTGGGGCATTCTACAATCAATTGTCCACTTCCGCGCAAAGAGATGAGTGTAAGGGCTTGTTTCAGATGTAAGCGTTCCGGCCATGTTTGGTCGGGGTGTCCAAAAAACTGAATCGTGCCCTTCGTGATTGCGTGACGGAGGGCAAAATCGTAGAATATTGCGCTCCTCGTTCCGACTGTTTGGTTAACTTACAATTGTATGGAGAAGATCGGGCAGCTCTTGTTGATTCCGGGGCTACCCATTCATTTGTCCGTGAAAAATTTTTGGTTGTCCTAATGCAGAAGCATTCATACTTAAAATCTAAAATAATTTTGACTGAAATTGTGTCTACGAGCGTCGCTGATGGAAACGTGATACAACGTTCTTGTTCTGTCATGTTACATTTTAAAATAGCAGGGTTTTCGTGGGATTTTCGCTTTTGGGTGCTGCGGAATCTTGTCGCCGATGTTGTTTTGGGGTTGGATTTTTTTATGCATTCCAGAGCGGTGATTGACGCTCATGGTCGGTGTTTGATATTTAAGTTTGCTCCAGAGGCAAAGTGTCCGCTTTTGTCTTTGATCAGTTACTCTCCTGCTCATTGTGGCCGTGTGGGCACGTTAGATTCGCCGCGTTACGAGCGTGTGCTAGCACTGTTGTTAAGAGTAGAGCGATGTAATCACTCCTAAAATGGGCCCTTGTGATGTACTCCCGTAAAGGTTTTACGTGTCTAATGACGTTCTGGTCCGGAGTGGATTTTATACCCTGTCCCCTCCTAGGCTCGCTATTATGCGCGAGGTTGTTGACGAATTGCTGTCTGAAGATGTTATATCACCTTCGAAGTCTGATTATGCTTGTCCAGCGTTTATAGTTAAGAAACCAGGTGGCAACGGTTTCCGTTTAGTGACGGACATGTCGGAAGTTAATCACAAGATCCACCTTGATCCGTTTCCGGCCCCGACAGTGGACACTGCGCTACAGTATCTTGGGAAGGCTTCAGTATTTTCCATCATAGACTTAAATTCGAGTTTTCATCAATGCTTGTTGCACCCTAATAGTAGGAAATACACAGCCTTCTGTACGCAGTGAGCTCAGTTTGAATTTAACAGAATCCCTATGGGTGCATGTTTCAGGACGCAGGCCCTGTCTAGGGTGTTGGACCCTGTATTGTCCGATATCAAGTACCAGTTCGTGTATAACTATATTGATGACATAATAGTATACAGCGATAAGTTTGAAGAGCATTTGGACCATCTTCACCAGGTCCTTGAGCATTTGCGTGCCGCCGGGTTGATCGTTAATCCGTCTAAAGTTACGCGGGCGTCATCTGTTAAATTCCTCGGATAAATTGTGTCCGCAGGTCAGTTGATAATGGACCTCAGCCGGGTCAGTTGATAATGGACCTCAGCCGGGTCAGTCCCATTGTAAATTTCCCCCGTCCTAAGTCTGTGAAAGGAATATCGAGGTTCATAGGAATGATGGGTTACTATGCCCGCTTCATTCCCCGTTTCGCCGAGCTTGCTGCCCCTCTCAACCGCTTGGAGCGAAAGAATGTGGTCTTCGAGTGGGGAGATGATGAAGAACGGAGTTTTAAACAATTGAAGGCGTGCTTGGCCGCCGCTCCTGCTTTGTTTCTTCCCGACTTTGATCTGCGCTTCGTGTTAAACGTTGATGCGTCGAGTGTGGCTCTAGGTGCGGTTCTCGGACAATGTCGCGATGGCGTAGTGGTATCGGTAGCTTTCGCCAGTCGTGCTTTGTTAGAGTCCGAGCGCAGGTTGAACGCGTTCGAAAAATAAGCTCTAGCGTGTGTGTGGGGGACGGCAAAATTTGAGTTTGTTCTGGGTGATGTGGAATTTGATTTGTGTACTGACAACCAGGCCTTGTCCTGGCTCCTTGGACATTCCAACGATTTCAATAAGCTTGGAAGATGGGCTTTCCGTCTTCTTAAATTCACGTTTGTTGTTCGGCATGTCTCAGCGACTAGCAATGTGGTGGCGGACGTTTCGCCCTGAAGACTACGAGTGTGATCCAGTCGAGCTATCAGGAATGATTTCAGCTTTTACTTTACATCTTTCATTCTATGTCCGCCTTGAACAGGCTCAAAGGGATGACCCTGATTGTCGGGACATTAGGCTTCATTTCGGCCGGGGTGAGTCTTTTCCTTTTGCTGATTTTGATGGTTTGGTCACATATGTGTCGACGTGGCAGATTGTGTAAGGTAGTTGTTCCGGAGAGTCATAGTTGTGAATTATTACATTATTTTTACGCCTCGCCTTATGGAGGGCATTTGGGACGTCTGTGGACCTGTAAAAAGGTAGGTAACCAGTTTTATAGGTACTGCATGTACCGAGAAGTGTGCCATTTAGTGTGAAATTGTGATTTGTGTCATCGGGCAAAAGCAGCTCGGACTGGAAAGGTAGAATTATACTCCGTAGACCAGGTGAACTTTGCTGGGAGACTTTGCACCTAGACGTGTTTGGTCCTATGATCCGGTCCTCTAAGGGCAATCTGTATATCCTTGTGGTGTTAGATTGTTTTAGTAAATTTGTTCTTTTGTTGGCCTTGAGGAGCTTGAAGAGTCTAGTAATTGTGAGAACGCTGAACGAGCAGGTGTGGTCCATTTTTGGGCCACCGGACAATTTGGTCTCTGATAACGCCCCTATTTTGTCTCTTCGACCTTTCAAAATATGTGATTTTGTTGGTTTATTAATCGGTATACTTCGAGCCCATACTACCCCTGCTGGAATTTGGTAGAAAGATTCAACCAAAATTTGAAATCCTTTATGTCTGCCTTATATCATGCAAATCAGAAGGACTGGGACGAGGACCTGGACTTGATTAATGTGGGATTTAATTCCTCTGTCCATGGTGCAACCAAGGTTCCTCCTAGCAGAGTGATGATGGGCCGTGATTTGTTGCATCTGCTTCTGAATGTTTGGGGTGTCCCTTCTCCTGCCATGCCTTTGTCCGACTTGGAGCGAGAAATGCTGGGTCACTAGTTGTTGGGGGATCTGGTCGAGGCCAGGCAGGTTCTTCAATCCCGGGTGAACGCGCAGCGATTGCCAGCGATTATCAAGTTGATAAGCAGGTCTATTGTAAGTCTTTTGTATTGCTGTTTAAGGTCAAAGATGTTGGCGGTAAACTCCTGCTTCCGTTTGCGGGGCCTTTCTGTATCGCGAAAATGTTGGGTCCCAATACTGTTCTGCTTGCGGATCCCACTTCTGGTCGTATTGTCCGTAAGGTTCATGTATCGCATTAGAAGCATTGTCCTGATGACCCTTATGCCTAACGTATTTGTTACAGAGAGTTATATTGGTACCTTGGAGTGAGGTAAGGGAACGCCGGATGCTGTTGAAGAGGTCCTAGCCATCCCTTCTGACGTGCAGTTTAAACATACTCCCTCAGGAGAAGAGTCTTGCTTGTTATGTGTTATATTGTGCTGTTTGAGGTGTTTTGTTAAGTTTTTTCTTTGTGGGTGTGTTAAGTGTTATGCGTTAAGTGTTGCGTGTGGGGTGGTACGTGTTTCGTGTTGTGTTGTCCAAATATGTAGTTTGTCAGGCCTGTTGTTTTGTTTTGTGAGTGTGTGGCTAGCCGATGTATACCCTCTTCCTTTTCTCTAAATTAGTATCATTATTTTGTATTTACTGAAGATCTTGTTTACGCTTATTTTATTAGTGAGAGAATTATTTATTCATTAGGCGTATATTTATAGGGTACAAATGCTTATGTATGCATATTATTGTATGTGTAATTTTAATATATGCAGTTCGCCTCTAATCTTAATTTGGGATGTGATTGGGATGATGATTCAAATTCTCCTAATACAAGGGGTATTAATGTGAGGCGTATATAAAATGATGCAGTATATTAAGTATTTAGCTTGGTTTTATAGTATGTGTTTACTAAATAACCAGCCAGTTGTTTTATCTAGGAGTGTGTTTTGATAAGTATCCTTTTTAAGGGTTGGTATTGAATGATTTTTTTTTATAATCTAAATGTCTATTGATACATGCAATCTATAAGGTGTGTCATTTCTAAACTATTATGAGTCATGCGGTCAAGAGAGCCTATGTTTGTTAACTATTGTTTAATTTAGAGGTGCCTGTTTCTATAATTGTCTATTCATGTTGTTCCCTTTATTTATGTTCCTGGATTTCGACGTGGTCTTAATACCTGTTCCTATCTCTGGAGTGGTGGGGTCCCAGCTCTCCAAAGGGGGCCGTTCTTCAGTCAAATCTTGGACTGGAACTTTGGACACTCCCACGCCGCCCTGTCCGGCAGCCCTCTTTCGCCCTGGACAAAAGGGTTCTCTTGGACCCGGTCTTTGGTGCCATGCAGGCAGGGGCTATGCCTAGATGCCCTGATTGGAGGATTCCCCGTCGGTGGCCTGGACTTGCTGATAGGGCCGGGGTTGTGCTGGTGCTAGCCCAGCTCGGGTAATCGGCATATGGATTTTATTTACATCGGTTCTGTGTGTGCTGCGAGCGTGCGTGAAGCAAATCATGAACTGTCTCCGTCTGGCTTCGGACTTCACTTCGGCGATCTTCGGGCCCTCTCGGCGATGCTCGGGTTCCCCTCTCTCTGGTTGCACCTTCCCCGCCTATCCCTTCCTTCCTGCCGAGGTTCGCGGCCTCGGCCGGAGCAGACACTCTTCTTCTGGCAGTGCTTCGCTTCTGATCACCCTTCTCGAAAATATGGGACTCACTCGTCGTGCCGTCGAACGGCGTTACTTGTTATGGGTAAGAGGTTGCTTTTTCTAGTTTGTTACAGCCTAAGGTTTCCGGCATTTTGGTACGTTGTGCGTATTTTCTCTTGTAACGTTTGATATCTTTTAACCTCAAATTGTATCCTGGTTTGTACGGCTGGCGGCATGCCAAGTGAGTTACCATTCTTCATGTTCTATTGGACCGTGCCTCTGTTAGTCAAATAATTGGGCTTAAGTTCGACGCTTGATAATTGTGCTATACTATGTTGTGTTGTGTAATTTGCTTGGTGATTGCAATATACGAATATTATTGTTAACATATTTATGAATTTCATTTCTGTAGAATTGAGTTATGATCTTGGGCATATCGCATTTGTTTCTTGTGTTTCTATAACGCAGCACAGTATTAAGATGTTGCTGAAAACTGTTACTGCAGATTTTCTAAAAATTTGTATTGGTAATGCGAAAATCAAGTTGACATCCTCAGTAAAAAATCTAGGATTCAGTTTGAATGGCACTTTAAATTGGTCTTGCTACGTAGCTAGCATATGCAGGAAGGCGCCGGCCACCCTTCACTCACTAAAATGCCTAAAAAATTAACTCCCTTCGCGCATTAAAAAATACCTTGTTCAAGTACAAATATTTCCGCTGTTTGACTACTGTGATGTGTTTGCAGTGACCTTACTGACGAACGAGCAATTAGATTGCATGGATATTTAGAATACATGTGTACGTTATATTTTTAACCTTAAAACACGTGAACATATCTCACAACTTTATAAAAATTTTTCATGGCAACGACTGGAAAACAGGCGTAAATTAAATTGCCTCCTACTCCTAAGAAAGGTATTACACTCTCATCTCCTTATACATTGCAAAAACAGGTTAAATGTTGTGACTCTGGCATTGAATCCCTTAAAATACATTAATTATGGTTTTGAATGTTCAAAATGAGTTGGCCAAACCTCGGAACATTTCCAGGCGGTGGTTTGAATCTTCGTCGTGACCACTTTGAAAAAAAAAGAACACTAGACATACATAATCAATGACCCGGTGGAAAAGAATACACTTAAAACACTAGAACACTAAATTAATAAAATATTTCACGAGTCTGTGGTCATGCACATGTTTATTCTTATGGATTTATGGCAACACTATGGGTTTACTGCCCCTGCTGTCCCTTGGCCAGTATCAAATCCGTATGACCTTAACCTGTGTTCTAATTTCAACTAACGGCCTCTCAATCAACTTCTCACTTACCCTGAAATGCATTACAGGCGTTCTTAACACTAAGTACTGCAGTTAAATTAACCTTGAAATGCTGCTCAGACCAGGCATTTTTAAGGGTTTTCAAAAAATTTTAACAATCAAAACATATTAAATTATAATTAGCTTATATTTTTTTCTTAAAATTACATGTTTTTACTTTACATCTCTGTGCAGTTTATCTGTAAAAGTTTTGTCCTTATAAATAATAATGAAAGCATAGCAATATTTTGAATACACAGGTAAAGTAAATTGAACAAAAACATGCAAATTTTTCTTACAATAACAATCATGAGTGTATTTTGGCAAAAATCAAGTCTGTTCACAAGAATCTGCTTGAATAAATTTATTTATATGTTACAAACTTTATTTATGTATAAAAAAGACAAAACAAATGCTGGACTGAAAAAATAGGCCTTTGAGGGAAAATCATGGAAGCATTCTAGTAAACAGAGAAACCCTCCAAGGGCAGAACACAAATACCACTATTTCAGTTGGAAACACAAGCAATTTTTTATTTATACATAAAATAAAAAAAAGGCTAGATTCTGATGTAAAATAGAAAGTTTTTGAAAGTACGCAATGAAAATATTTTTACAAAGATGTAGATTCTTGACAATTAGGCCACTAATACAGTTGCTCCATGTTACTTGTACAAGTTACTTCACATTTTATTGGTACATTAAATAGAAAACGAAGCAACATATTGTGAAAAAAGATACGCATTATGGCTTACAGTAAAATTCGCAGAAAGTCACTGGCAAAAACTGAGACTTCTGACAAGTTGAACAAGCTATTTACATATAAAATAAAAAAGACATAGTCTATATCGTAAAAGAAATACATTGCACAGTAAGTCCTCTGTTTACATCGGGGTTACATTTCTGAAAACCGTGATGTAAATAGAAACTACGCAAAATGAGTCAAGCCTGCCGCCCACGGTCTACAGCCGGCGGAAAGCATGCGCACAGACGTGTCGGCGTGCGAAATTATCACTTTTATTTTCATTTTGCAATCGCCAGCTGCGTTTTCCGCCAATAAGACTGTCACACAATCCTTTGCAGCTTTAAAACCAGGTGCAGTTCTTTCTTCTTTGGCGATATAGGTTCTAGTCGGCATTTTTTTTCCAGAAAAGTCCGCTTTCACCTGCATTGAAAACTTGCTTGGGGATGTAGCCACCTTCTTCAATAATTTTCTCAAGTTTCGGAACAAATTCCTTTGCTTCACTGATGTCGGAACTTGCTGCATCGCTTGTCATTTTTATGTTGTGGAAACTATACCTGGTCTTAAATCGCTGAAACCATATGCGGCTGGCAGTAAACACTTCATCCTTTATGGTCAAAGTGCCTTCAACACGTTTTATTACCTCACTGTACAAAGAAAAGGCTTTTGTTTTGAATCAGTGTTAAATTTACAGGACAATTGTGCTGGTTCAGCATTTTGATCCACACAGCAAGCATCTTCTCCATTTTTTCCATTGCATTATGACATGAATAAGTAGTTTTCGTAGCATTGACAGATTACATGTTAAGCAAGCTACTTTTAATTTTGTCCGCATTTGCTCGCATTGTATGAACTGTGGTAGGCGGTTGTGCTAACGCTTTACTAATGTCAACTACCTTCTCATATGAATCAAAACTTCACCAAACTTTCGAGGGCTAACGAGACAGGTGTTCTGTTATTATTTTTTAAATAACGAATTTCGAAGATAAAGTAGGCTGTTTCGAAGCCATTTTGATTAGTAAAAATCATTAATTGCAGTGAGCTGATACTGTACTTAAACACGTTTAAAGCACAGTATTGTAAACTGAAAGAGTGGCACGTTTATAAGACCGGAATTCCAATTATTTCACGTTCACGTATCACAACTTTATCACGTTCACGTGTACGTAATCAACTAAGGTGCCTTATAAAGATCCTTCACGTAAGCTGCAAGTAGGCAACAAACAACATCGTGAGAGAGACTTGAAATTAATAGTCAAAGATAACATGACACAATAGAAGACATTAACTCCTCAAAAATGTGACTGGCCCAGGTGATGATATAACTTCACGTATCACGTTAACTTAAAAGCTTGATATCGATAAGCTTTTCGTTACGTGCAAGTGAGCGTAAGTATAAAGTGCTGCAATCGTGATAGGGCCCATGCAAATGTGTTTGTCATGGTGTTTCCTGCATATTATAAAATTAAAATACAGTGAATATGAAGGCATCGTAATCCCTGCCTAACTCTGCCCAATGCAATGTTATCACAGCGACTGAATCAGGGCCAAGGGCTATTTGAAGAGGGGAATGGGAACCTGCTGCATCATCTCGAGAAGGAGATAAGGCTTTGTCTCACTAGCGATGTGGGTGGGCGAGTAGTATTGCATCATCGCGTGGAGGTCAGGAAGCATTTGTCGCAGCGTGTAAGATAGGGCGACGCACGTGTAGCTTACAATATGTAGCACAAATAAAATGCAAAACTGCCGTACATATGACAATATATGTATAGTGTATTAATGAAAGTAAAAAGCACAGGAATCTTAAATGATGATGTTCTGAATCCGCGACTACTTAAATTGAAACTTAGGTACTCACAACATTAGCGACGTTAATCCGAAACGAAGTAAATCGGTATGACGTAAATCGGGGACTTACCGTACATATATATGCTTATGAGTAAAAGTCGCAGAAATATCATGGTATACACATTACACTTGACAAATATGACACCAGCAAGAATTTCTCTTGTTTCAGTTTTGCTGTAGAATAATTTGGTTTGAAAGTGAATTCCCTAAATTGCTTACATTGTACATGCATGTTATTAGATATTTTATCTACAAATGGAAATATCACAAGCTGTATTTATAAGCAACACATTTTTGTGAAAAGTGTATTCTAAAACACTTTATTATGTACATTTAATTTTTGTGTGAAAATCACGGATGCATTCGGGCAAACACAAAGACACCTGACAAATAGGACACCACCAAGTTGTTTCCTTTCTTCCAGACTTGCCAGTAGATGCTTTGGTTTTTTCAGAGCATACTTTGCAAACCCGTGTTAGATTCTCCTTCTTGTCTGTGGCTGAGATTTTTTCAGGGAAATGTTGTCAGGTAAGTCTGTTTGTTGCAATTTGTAGGCCAACTTCGCCTTGAGCTGTTTTGCTCCCTTTGGCTGCAAAAGTTTCACAGATTTTCTGTAAAATTATAGCAAGATGACAATTTTTCTTCTCGTGTACATTTCTCGTTTCTCTGTAGATGACAAATGCATTTGTTACTGCCATCAAAAGCATGTGGAAAAACAACTTCTGCCATTTAATTTGTCTTCTCTTCTATGTATAGTAAGCGATCATTAGATTACTTCGCTCAACACCAGTTTTGTGGACGTTGTAGTCCTAGATAACATCAGGTTTAATTTTCTGTGTATTCCCATTCTTTGACTTTACATAAACTTCGGAAGTTGTGGCCTTATGTAAAGTAGTCAGGGTCAAAACATCACTGGTATCTTTCCACGTCAAACACAATAAATGCTCGCGCCGCATATATACCACTTCGTCTCTCATTATTTTTGATTTTACAACAGCTTGCGGTAGCTGTTTTCTGCTAGGCATACAAAGTATTTCTACCCCACAAGAAGTCAAAGACTGCTGGAAAACTATGAAACCGGTCCATATAAACCATATGGCCTTTCTCCAAATAATCTGATATGAGCCTTTGCACGAGAGACAGAACACTATTGTCCTCATGTCCTTTCCTGCAATATACCTCCATTTTCAGTACGTAACCTGTTGATGAATCACATATAATATACAGTTTCATACCATATTTTTGTGGCTTGTTTTTCAAGTACACACAAAATTGTATCCCACCACGAAAACCACACATGCCTTCATTTATTGTTAGGTTACAACAAGGAGCAAAAGATTTTGAAAATGTGTTCGCAAGATGATCAAAGAATGGTCGAATTTTGTGAAACGGATCACTCTCTGGATGCCCTCTTTGTAAACATGTATTGTTGTCATTCAGATTGAAATTTTATAGGATAGAGAAGAAACGGTTTCTGCTCATTACAAATGCTGGAAATGTGCAAATCAATCAAATGGGTTAGGGGAACTGTCAATATTTGCAGTCACTCCTGTGC
This sequence comes from Medauroidea extradentata, assembly GCA_003012365.1. NCBI lineage: Eukaryota > Metazoa > Arthropoda > Insecta > Phasmatodea > Phasmatidae > Medauroidea > Medauroidea extradentata. Next base: position 43,329 of record PNEQ01072063.1, read on the forward strand.
GTTCTTCAAAAACAGGATGTTGCAGTTGAGTAAAATCATGTGCCCAGCCAATATTGGTGCTTCTTTGGTTATGATTTTTAAATGTTGGTTGCAATGGGAGTTTAGAGTTGTAATTTATTGGTTTGTAGACATACGCCATTGCTCATGTTTAGTTGACCAAACATGTACTGTGTGGCATTCAAAGTGTTGAAGGTCGTTAAGTGATCAACAAAATCCAGTCACGTGACTGAGATAACGTACCCTACTCCAGCGAGAGAGTTTTCGAAAAGGCCTGTTGTGGTTTTGGTTGTCCAATTTTAAATATGTATTTCGGCCAAATGAAGACTTTTGTCTGCTAACCGCAGATTACCCTGCTCGAGAGGCTGTCCGGCGAACATCTAAAACTGGTAAATTTCACTCTGGTTACTGTGAAGTGTTCAGCCACTTCCCCATCTTGGTTAAATCTTTAAAAGGTGTTTTTATTTTCTTATTTAAATTTATATTATGTAAATCTTTCTTAACATGCTATATGCCATTTTCAGGGTGAGTTTGTCAGGTGTCCGGTATGATACAACAGAATTCAATAACCTAGTAATTGGGGACATGTTAATTTTAATTCATCTTTTCAAAATTTAAATATAAAATAGTCAAGGAATTTTAAAGTAGAGTCATTTGATTATCTTCCTGGCTTGTTTGGTTTTAAATTGACCACAGTAAAATTTTAATTAATTTTTGTTGATATAATTTTTTCTTGTATTTTGAGCAATTTTTGAGTTTTGGCAATTTTAGCTTATTATTATAATTGCCCTGGTGAAGTGAGTAACTTCAGGTGTTGCAAGCTTCTCCAGGCTGTAGGATTTCTGGCGCCGACGTTGTGGTTGATCACTTGCGTCATGGAATTTTCTCCATGACGTAGGTTATTGACGCACGTAGGTCAGCCATCACAGGGGGTTGCTTAGGGTATTGCGCCGCGAAAGTAGTTCCGCTGTTGCGCACCTTTTGTCCCCAATTATATTATTTGTGTGGATAACGAATTTTCTTTCAATGCAAGACCTATAAACGGAAATTTTGGAATCCTTTGTTATGTGTTTTATGTGTAAT